>VWZQ01011639.1:210924-227444 GCA_013397015.1 Myiagra hebetior
ATTTCTTTTCCTGTTCATAGAAGGGGTTTTCCTCCCTTTACCAATTTACGGTGCTGAATAACAGACAGAGGCCTTGCATATATGTACAAGAACTGGGATGTCATGTAAGTTTTTGGGCGCTTGCTGCAGGGCTCTCAGTCAGTCTGTGTCTTGAGGTCCACTTGCAGAATACAGCATTAGGTAAGAGGAAAGAAACATGATAAACACAGAATCAAAGAAGAAATGTCTGTTGAATGTTTGCAAGCCCGGGGTTATGCTGAATCTTGAACTCGGTCAACACTTATTTAGCAAGTATGAATAGCAGATGCCCACCACTGCTTAGAGCCCTGGTGGATTCAGATTATTCAGAATCCAAGATCAGTTTCATATTTGCCTTATTCCCTTGGTAAACTCACTTTTGCCTGGCTGCAGTAGTCTGACAGAGACTGCCCTTAATATCCTCACAAACAGAAAGGCCGCTCAGGGCTCACTTTCTGTAAATGAAGGGACTGAAAAGAAAAAAAATTCATTAAAAAAGATAGGGAAGTGCATCTTCTAAGCAGCATTGTATATTATGTGACTAGTCTTGAATGAACTAGTTAAAAACAGGAAGTCATGCCCTTGAAAATATTTGCTTACCTTCATTAAAATATGATAAAAATTTCTTCATCCACAACTATCTTGCCATTACCACTTACAATCCATGTATCATTCAACAGGATTGAAATATGGAAATATCAGGCTTTCAGGCCTAGGGGGACCCTACTGCCTTTCACTTACTGGAAGAATTTCCAGGAAATTTTAAATGTTTTCGCAAGACTTTTGCTTTCCTCTTTCATCCCCCTTCACAAAGTTTCTTGTTTTCTTTGACAAATGCTCATAAGAGATCCACATTAAAAAAGAAAAAAAAAGGTTTGTACTAGTATAGGTCATAAAGTACATGATGAAAAAAATTGTATTTGGCCCAAAATTGCTATGTCTTCAAAATTATAATATTCAGAGATTTCTGCCATCTCATTGTTTCTGATACCTCACACATATGCTCTGTTCCTTTCTTTTACTCTATAGGTAGATTGTAGGTGTTTTAGAGGAATGACTTTTTTTTCTGGAATCATTTTTTAAAGCACTTAGCACAGAGTGCTGTGACTATGGCTCTTTGGAGAACAATACTTTTTAAAATCATGATTTCTTTTAAATTACTAAATTTAAAATTAGGTCTCAGAATTACGCATTCGAGCGAGGACTTATAGACTATGTGTGAAATATTAATGCAAATGCTTGGAGAGTGGTTCTGACATGGACATTTGTACACATGTCATGACATCAGTGTCTAACCATCCATGTGTGCATTGTGATATCTGATCTGCATAGCTGCCTGGGAAATCTGTTTGTGAGGATTCAAAATCCAAAGTTTCAACTTACCCTCTTTCTACCAGTAGGTTAATATGTCTGTCCCAGTAACAAATTGCCCTGCCCAATTCTTTTTTATTGTAGTAACTGCAAATTAATAATTAAAAAAGCTGACCCACCCCATGCTAGTGGGCTGGTTGGGGTTTCCAATGTGCTCTGTGAGAACAGAGATGGTACTATGATCAATCTTTTGTAGCACTGAGAACTACTCCAGAATATTGACACTCTGACCCTCAACAGAAAAAGGTACAGAGGACCTCTGTATTTCCTAAAGTTACAGTTGTATGTCAATTGTTATCAGATACTTGATTATAAATAAAGATATCATATAATTAATGGTGGGAATAACATAGAAATTTACCTGCGTGTACAAAAGGGAATATTACATATTTTCCCTGTTGCTAAAACCCAGACTTTAGGGCACAACCTCTTTACTGTTGGGGTACTAGGTGTTTCTTTACAAAATTGCAAGTTACCCACATGCTGAAATGTACCTCCTTCCCGTACACTTGCAGACAGTAACTTCTATCTCAGTAAAAAGCAGCTGCATAGCACAAAACCCACACACCTGTTTTCACATCTGAGCTCAGCTGGATTCTGTTCAGTGGACTGAGCAATGCTGGAGCTGTCAGAGATGGTGCTGCAGGGCCTCCCAGCAAGGAGCTGGAGCAGGACTGACTGTGCAGCTCTGTCCATCCTTCTGCAGCCGATGCTGGATCAAAGCTGTTCAATACTCTGATGTATTTGCAGCTTGGTGCAGCACATAGGCCTCTTGAAAAACAGATATAAACTCCTAAACATTAACAACATTAACAGAAGGTTGCTACTTTTTCTTGTGGCTCAACTACAACCCCCAGGTTTGGTGACCAATGTCATAAGAGCAGAAGAACTTGATCCAGAATTTAGTTACAAGAGTTTTCTTTAGACTGTTTACACCAGTATACCCATCTCTTTTCAACATACAAGAATTTCTGGAGGGCTAATTCCTCTTTATCTTCAGAAAATACCTGTGCTATAGAGGACACAGCTGCTCTTATTTTTTATTAGAATCCTTCTTTGCATTTGCTGAGAAAGTCACAAATATAATGTAGAGCCCTGAAATAGACTGAGTAACCAAATGGCATGCTTAACATAAAATAATATAGAATGAAGAGAACCTTGTGAGGTGAGAAGTGAAAGTAGGACAATACTAGTAATGCACCCGCAACAGGTTTGCCAAGGATAAATTGTTTACCAAGGTGAATTGTGACTTCTGAAATACCAGAGAAAAAAATCTGTCTAACGAAATTCATTGAACTTCTACAATTCCATTCTTACTATCTTCTTTGTCTTTTGCAGTAGTTGTCAGAGGAGCCACTATTACCACAAAGAAACTGGTTTTACTCAAATCATCCTCTTTATTTAAGGATATCAAAGTGCTTGTCAAATTGAGCAAAGCCTCCCAAATAAATGTCCCATGTCAAGATCATTATTCAGATATGGTATGGGGAAAGGAAAAACATGATGGTATTGGGTATTTTGCCTAAGGTAGCACACAATGCTTGTAGCAAGAAAAAGTTGGAAGTGATATTCTATGACTTCCTAGCATAATTATTACCCTCACACAATTCATATTTAGAGCAGCTAAATGTTGAACACTTTGTTTTTAGATACTCAGTCAGCATACAGGTTAGGTGAGCTGCGGAAAACAGCAGTGTTGTTTCAAGCAAAGAATATGAATTTTAACAATAGATATTCAGATAAATATATAAACAGAAACGTCTTTAAATATGTAGTTTTATAATATTATTTCCTTTTTCTGAAAAGTTCAATAACCATCAACTCTGCCTTATACTAGACAGACCACAATCTAGTTATTGTGTAGTCTGCACTTAGTCATCGAAACAGGATGAATCACTTGCAACTATGAAAAAATTAATCTCTGTCTTAGAATTTTACAAACTACCTCTAATAATTAAAGACAGAAATGTGAGTTTGTTGCTATCTCAGCCATAAGGTATTGCCTTTCAAAGAGGTCTAAGAAATTTTTATGCTTATGTAATAAAGAGGCAGGAAGAGCAACTGCAAAGCATTTAATGCTTGAAGAGTTTTTGCTTAAGAAGGAAGCAATAAGAGAGGTTTCCTTGAAATATAGGTTTGGCTGTAGTTAATTTGTATTTAAATATACTTACTAAAGCAATTCAGAGGCTTAACTGTAAACACAGCATTGTCTGGTTGGGCAAAGAAAATACCCAGGTGGAAATAAATTTATTGACGAATTCCTGGAAACCAAGATATTTTTATGGAATATGGTCTTAGATGAACAAATACTGAATGTTGAGACTGTGGTGGGTTGATGCCTGGCTGCCAGACACATGCACAGCTGCTGTCTTACACCCCCTTATCAACGGGAAAGGAGAGAAAATGACAGGAGGGATGAAAATTCTCATGGATCAAAAAAAGACAGGGAGGTCATGTATCAAGTACAGTCACAGGAAAAACAGACCTGATTTGGTGAAAATTAATTTAATTTTTTGTCAACTAATATAGATTTGGATCGTGACAAACAAAGACCAAATCAAATTCAAAGGACAAATCTTCCTCCTTGTAGACTAGAGGTCTGAACTGAAAAATATGTCCTTAAATTTCTTTCTGCATCTAATCATAGCTGACTTACACATGAGATACACTAAGCAAGTGCACTGGGAGATAAGATGGACTGATGGTGACTCTGCACAGGGTCCCTGGTATGGTTTCTGGAAGGAAAACATTTATAAATTACCTATTTTGGCCAAAGATAGACCAAAGATTATTTATGATACAGTATGATGAGTAGATCATGTAGGTGTACTATTTATATATGATCTTTGTGGAGGATTCTCATTAATAACATTTTCTCTTTCTATAGTAACACAGAATTCTGTTATATAATTATTAAGATTAAAAGGATTTTTTTCCTCCCTTACATGCTTTTGTGTCTGTGTTTTGGACATTTTACATTCTTTACATGTACTAATATAATTAGAATATAACATACAAAAATGGAAAGGCTGATGTCCTGTTGAAAGTTTTATCTTTAAAGTAAAATATAGGACTTTTACATTTTCATCTCCTATGAAATTGATAAAGTAAATAGTTACTTTTAAAAAGAGCATTTTTTTGTGAAAAAAACCCGTATTACTTTGAAGGTGTATGTCATTTTGTAGTGGTTTTAGGTCAAATTATGATCAACCCACTACACATTTCTTTGTAGACAAGTGCATACAGGGGTTTGTTCACTTGTGGAGGGCAAAAACCCAAAGGCTCAGTTTTGGGTACCAGCAGTATAATGGACTGGATGGAACGAAGGGTACACTGGTACTCTTTGCTAATACACTTGAACACAAATATTCAGTGTTAAACTGTACGTGCATTCATTAAAATAATCCAGTAATGTCTTGAAATAAACTGCAGACTACTTAATAGATGCACAAATAGAGCAGGAAATGAATTTTTGAAGTAGTTTATTGTTGATCTTAGCTAGGCAGATGAATATTATGCCAATAATTACTTTCATCTGCTACTACCCCCATTTAATCTTTTATTCGAGCTGACCTGTGCTAGAGCAATTAGCCTTAAAATGTGCAGCAGAATCAGAAGATTTTGTTGTCTTGAGATGCATGTGTATAAAAATAGCTACTTATTTTAGTAGAACAGATGAAAATTGAACTGGATGACATTTAAAGGTCCTTTCCAACACAGACTATTATATGATTCTCTAACAGATATATCACAATGGAAATAATTCTGATCCAGTTTGATGGAATATGTCCAAAAAACTGATAGTCAGTCAGTGTTGTTCTTAAGTTCATGATTACAAACATAGAACAAAATAATTTCCCCTAAAATTTTACAGGGAGACAAGGAGCATTATGAAATATAATGTGTTCTTAAATTCCTGTATGTAATTGGAGACAATTAAAAATAATAGGACTTCATATTAAAAAACAGACATAGGACTCTGCTAACTGCAGAAGAAGAGGTTTCAATGGTCCATGAAAAAATGAAGCTGGAATTAATAACTGATATATTTAAAAGTATCTAGAAAATTCATTTAATATAGGTTAAAATTCTTAGTGATCAGTCAGAAAACGTTTTTTTACAAAAGGTAAAATGAATCCAGCCACATGAAAAGTTGAAGTGAAAATTTCTTGAGCAATATTTCATTAAAGAAATTTCCAGAACTCCTGTTCTTTTCAAACCATATCTACTAAATAAACATCAGTTGTTTATAACTCACTGGAGTTAAGAGGCACTCACAATTACCAGGATTGAAATCTTGGTTTTTAGCTCTTCAGTTGTTACGTTCTTCACATTGCAAAAACAAGGACATGGCCTGTGAAGGGGAAAAAAAAACAGTAAAGCCAATTCTCTGTTTCCCTCAGGCTATTCAGATACTGTGGAAAACCTTAATTTCCTGGATAGCAGTCAAGTTTTTCACAAAATATTTCCTGAGAAACCCAGCTTCCCTCAGGTAAGACAAAGTTTAACAATAGTTTGGTTGTACAACTAATGGAGCACAACCCTGAGAAGACTGACGGGTTGCCATCAAATGCCAGACTGAATCAGAACAGCCCCCTGGCAGACAAGAGGACAGCATGAACTCATGACAAGTGCAAACCCAGCTTCAGGGTGCTGTCACATTGCTGGCCTGATGCCTCACAGGTCTGTGTTGCACTGGATGAGTGCAGGTGTGCAGCAGCCTTTCACAGAGCCACCGGGCTCTGGTCTCCAGAGATTTTATTGCATCTTGCTTGGTAAGGCTTGGGTAAAAGAAGGGCACTTGCTGCTCTTGCTGCTGCTCCCAGCCTGTGCTGGGTGTAAGATTAGAGAAATTAATGTGGGACCAGAGACTGGAGCTAGCAACTGCCCCAGTAGTCAGGTGTATAACCACAGGTTTTCTCTCTGGTGCCAATCCATTTTAGTGTCTATCCTTTTATTTGTATGAGGAGCACAAACTCAAGAAAATGACTGATGGGAAACTCTCCTTAGTCAAGAGAACTACATGTGGATGCTGAATAGAAAAGTTAGCAAAGATCAGCACCCACAATACAATCTTTTATGAGAGTGACCCATTCTAATCCATGCCTTTATTAAACCAAATCATTGCTGCATAGCAGTGAAACATATCCAGGTTCAAGGGGCTCTTCCTTAGAGCAATTTGTTCTTTCTAACCACTTCTTACCAAATAATTTTTCTGTTTGCTCTCAAATGTTCTTTCTTCACTACTTCCTCAGTCTAGATTCCTTACATGGAGATTTTTTTTTCTCACTTCAAGTAGAAAATTGCTCCACATCTCAGATAATTTTTCTGAGCAACCAACTTTTTTAAGTTTTGCATGGAGACATCCCTTGTTTTTCCTCGAAGCTGAAATTCTCCATCTCACCAAGCGTGACCCCTAGATATATTTTTTCCTACTCTTACTTTGTATTATTAATATACCAAATATAAATTTTCTTTCATAAGTATCAAAGTGTTGTAAATATCAACAACACACAAATTCTTCTCAAAAAAAGCTCTTCATGTCACGTATGTAGAGTTTGTTTAAAGCTTTTGATGATCTAGAAAGCAATCTTTTCAGTGTGTAGCATAGTCAGATGCCTTTACAGACCTCAGGATGCTGCTACCTAAACAATATATCCCCTGATGCAAAATAATTTGTGCCTAGGAAGTTTCCATTTATTTTTTGTGCATAGCTTTCTTGAATATATCTGACCTTGATGTGTTGCTAACACCCTGAGATTTGTGCAGCAGCTTCATTTGATGAGGCAAACTCCTTCATTAAATCAATCTTCACGCACTTGAAGCTCAACTCAAAGATGTGAGATAGGTTTCAAGTTAACAGCTTATCTCCCAAAATAGCTTAGTTACACATCTAAGGATCTCCATTTTCCGTTTTACCTTTACTTCACATTCATTGCAGTTTGAAAATCAACTGCTTAAGGCAGAGTGCTTACATACATCATGTGACAAGCAAGATACTGCACGGCAGTCCAGGAAAGGCCAGGAGGTAGCTTTCACCTTGTTGTCTCTCTCACATCTGATTGAGAAACTATGTTTAAGTACAGATGGCCCAGATGTTATTGACAAGAATTTCATATCCCACTTTGCAACTTTTCTGCTTTTAGTTCCATGGATTTACAATGTTTTATACGGAATTGTAGTCCCATGGGTGCCTGTGCCTCAAAGTGCATCTGTTTTGTGGCACAAACTCTTCAGACTCTTGGGTCAGCTTTGAAACAAAGTGGGGAAAAAAGCAACTCAGAACTTGAGCTCTGGAAGGACAATGTATGCACTGGATCTGGGAGATCTAAGCAGTTGTGGGAGGAATGCAGTATCAAGAAAGCTATACAATACTGCAGAAAATGAAGCAAGGGTGAAGTCAGGGAAAGAATTTAGTTTTCTTTCCAGCTGCTGTTTTTTTCTGATTAATTGATTCATCTTTAGAAGACCATAAACTCCCTTAAAGTTAGAGCCCATCAAGTATAAGGTCAAGTTTAGAACTTGTTGCCAGCTACCAGTGACTACTTCTCTTGCAGCCCAGTCGTTAAGAGAAAAACTGAAAGAATCAGGACAGAAGTCTTTCATTGCTACTGTTTTTACAAAGGGTACTGCAAAATATTGGCATAGCTTCCTTGCAGCAGTTATAAGTATTTCACCCATCTCCTTCTAACATCTTACTCTCCTTTTCACGATGTTCAAAGTGCCATAAAAATATGAAGGAACTTATATCAGCTGCTGCAACATCCAGTAACAGAAGCACATTCCAAGACATCTTCCAGCTGTAAACCCTCTTGTGCTGCCCCTGTAGCCGCGCTATGTTGTCCATCTGAAAAATGACAAAGTGCATGTGATACTTAGGAGTTTATCCCCCACTGCCTGGAGTTGCTCATCTTCTCTGTTGCTTTGGAATATGCAGCCCTGCAACATCAATTAACACTGCAGCAGTCTGACTCATAACATCATTTCTTACCTTGACTATCAACAATTGGTTTCCCACCCACCCCTGACTCCACAAATTTTTTTCACATATTTGGCTGACCATTTGTTTTTGCAGAATACTTCTGCAGGGAAAAGTGTAAACAGGCAGAAGTTTTAGCGCCAGAATGAAAAAGCAAAGGCAATAATGTTTACTAAGAAAAGAGTAGTTTACATTCTTATAAACCTACGCCAATCAGGAAAAAGGCCATGAAAACAGATACTTACTAGTTTCCTCCATCCCAGTCATATCTTATCCATGGAAGACATGGACTATCACCTGGAGTGGGGAACACAAAAACCTGACTGACGATGTGGACATAAATGTACATAATGAAAGAGACCCATTATAGCATCAGCTTCATTCAAACTCTGAATAAACGTGTCTGTAAAAGATATACTAGGGATAGTTATGGTCACTAAGTCTGATAGGAAACTATCTGAAGTTGGGATTTCTCACTTGAACTCAGCAGCTGACATTCTTTTTTAACATCAGCAAACTTTAATAAAGCCAAGGGAAAAATACAATTTGATACATGCATAAATACTGCATATAAATGTAAGTATAAATACAAGGTACCTGCCTTAGTTCTCCAGGAATTGCCCCTTTGTTGACTGTGTTTCTACCAGCCAAATATCTTAATTTATATACTGCTTGTTGCAAATTTGTGATAGTGATCAAAATCATGATTCTGACAGCATCCTGAATTAGTAGTCCATGAATTCTCCAAAGAAATCCTAAAGTCTTTTGTAGAGGTTTGCAATGAGAGGGCTGAAGAGAAATGCACCTTAATTGTCCTACTTACCAGCTTGGAAAGGTCCTCCATGTAAACTCCATTCTTTTCCATAGAAGAGAGACTAACATTCACTGCCTTCAAATTGTTATGACACCACCACCAGCATGAGGCTTGCCAGCCCCAAAGTAGTGGCCACACACTGTTTACTTCTGCCAGCAGTGAAATAACATCTTGGTCAGTAGTCCCATCTATTCTCATTTCAAAAAGGTGGACTGAGATCTTCAAGTCATGCCATTAATATTTCACCAAAATATAATATTAACAAAATATTCAAAATATTACTTCATGTTCATATTTTGCCTATTCCGTCCATTTTTTGAACATTCTATCTGAATTGTCATTCACTGTGTTGTTCAGTACAGTGGTTTCAGGAAGTGTGTGCTAGCATATGTTGCCTAAAAACTGTGGAAAGGGAGAGGTCTCTTCCACCCCTGTTCGTCTTCTGAGACACATTGCTGCCCACTGGGAACTATTGCTTCCATGTTTCCTGGCCTCAGTGCACCTTTTAAAGCCAAACACTGACAGCAAACACAAATTTTGCATTCTTAAATAGCAGTAACTTTTTGCCACATGCAACGCAAGTAAATGTACATGACCTGCCAGGAAATCAGTTTTTTGAGGCCAGTGCCCACAGCTTTCCCGCGGAGGCTGGCAGAAGGAGAGCACGGTGTGACCAGGGAGCTGTGGCTCTCTGGAGGTCAGATATCTGGCCAGGCACAGTGTGACAGCAAAGAACCCGAGTAACTGAGGATGGTCACTGGCAATATACATTGAGTCACTGAATATACATTGAGCACCACACAATTACTTTCCCAATAGTATGACCTCTAGGCAAAGTAAAGAATGAAATGACATATTTAAGAGACGTCTCACTTGGAGCTTTGGCTTGGAGGCTAATCCTAAACTCACTATTTCTGTAACAGTAGTTTTGGAAATTACATCCTGAGTTCATCTTTGAAACATTTCTATACCTACATGAGGTCCTTGACACATCCCTATGGGCAACTCTATGACAAGTATCTACATGGCTTGGCCAGTCTTGGGTGCTGCTGAGAGTGGAAAGCCATGTGAAAAAAAAAAGTGTAATCACCAAGAAAAGCATTGGCACATATTGGTAATCTCTTTGCCTCTCTCGTGTAGTCTAATATGATGAAAAAAACCTGTGAAACACTGGTAACTTCAGCTCTATTTGACTACAGCATCAGATATCAGATTTTGTGGTACCTCTTCAGTTAAAAAATAAAAGGCTTCTTGCTCCATACACAATCATTTAACCCAGACTTCAGTAGAGAATAAACAGGAAAGGATAAACCCTGGCCTGATCTATGATTTATAAGCTTGACATTCAGCAGGAAAACTAAGTGAAATTACATGATCAGTGATACATAAGTGGCCTTGGCAATTTTTGAATCAGTTGACCTGTGGGTAAGGGCTCAGTTTATGTAAGACTCAGGCTGAGGAAAGCAAGGTACAGTGATACAAAAGTAATGTCACCACCAGCATCTTGACCGGCTTGGTTTCTCAAGGTTTGCACCTGATTTATTCAGAACAAGGCTGTAGTGTTAATGTCACTTTAATATACATGAATAACATCAACAGGGAAATATCAGCCTTGACTTTGTAAGATGCCATTTTGATCTCAAGTACAGCCAAGTAGAGGAGATTTAAGTTCAAAGAAATGGTGAGATATTTTGCTTTGCTTAACTGACCTTTAGTGATTCTGACTGCAGAAAATGTGCCTCCAATTTGACTCATTTTTTCCCCTCAGTTTGTCATTAAGGACTGTTACTAAAGCAGCTCTTGGGAAAGCATGCTGCTTTCCCCCCAGTTATAGTGAGGAGCATAATTACAGGATAAGCTGTGATGAATTTATGCCAACATGTTCAGCTCAAGTCACATGCCAGAGAACAAATTAACTGAAATGAGAAGTTAAAAAAGCTAAACCTTCACCTGTAGTGCCTTCTTGAACTATGCATTTGAATGGGATACGTTTTTCTCTGTACAGAAAGACTTTTCATTTTCCCAAATGTACAGCTGTTTCTTCCCCTGGGCTTGCAGTCTGTTTAAAATAATGGTACTGCTAATCTCTCTTGGTATGAAGATTTTATGAAGGAAGCATATGGTTAATGTAATCAAATTTGTTGTTCAGAATGCTGGGTGTTTTTTTACTGCTATGGTCAAAATCTCCTCATTCTTATCCATTCAAATTTGGCACTGGAGGAGGTTTCACTAAAAAAAATATTCGTTGAAAATATTATACTCACAGTTTCTAAATAAGAAAGGGAGGAAAATTATCAGAACAAGTCCAGTTTCAAATTTTGAGCAATTTAATTTTCATTGGAAAAATTCCTTGTGCTCCTTTCTCTTCATTAAAATTTAGAAATGAAAGGTTTTAAGCCAATTGGGCTGAGGAAAATATATCTGTATCTCTTGTGACTGGACAACTCCTTCACTTGGGATGAGTGTCGGTCATATATTTGACCACCAAACCATGAGACAGAGTCTTGCTTACCTTCTGTGCTCACAAATGTTGAATTGTGGTTTTAGAGGAGAATAAAAGCAAAGGGTTACATCCAGCCCTATGCTGGGGTTTCATGAGCCTGGCTTCACCCTTCCAGAAGCTGCGCCCACTTTCCTTGAGATGATTTATGTGCACTGTACCCACCTAGCTGCTCAGCTGGTATGACTGAGCTGTGGATTGTTAAACAGTGAAGTGACAAAAGTGTGGCCAGTGGCATGCATGGGACACAGGGCCCACGAATTTGCACTGATACCATGCTTTAGATTCAGTGCTGAAACCTCTAGTGCCTTAGTACTTATAGGTCACCATGCCCCCAAACCTGGACCAAGCAAAAGCTTTAGGTGTCTAAGACAGGATATAGGAACAGTGAAGGTCTTTATATTAAAAATTTCCATTCTAAAGTCTGTTCTCTAATTACAACTGTGCCTCTCTGGAGGCACATAAAGTTTGTAATGGGACTGTAATCTTTAAAGCTCTTCCTTTTTAGCATGTATGGAAGCATCATGTTCCTGTTACACTCAGCAGCTCTGTTCCTCTCAGCCCCTGTGTTTAGTCACTTCTCTGCTACCTCTGCCTGTGGTAGCAGAATATCCCTGGTCAAGTAGAACCACTAGAAGTATGGTGGTTGGAGCTGATTTCCTTAATACTAAGGACAAAGGAATACCCAATCGATCTTCACTTAATGATTTTGTCCACAATGAAAACAGTCCATATTTCCATTTCCACTCCCAATAGAAAACACCAGCTCAAGATTTATTCATAACACTCTTAACATTAGTGACCTAAATTTCTTCAGTTAATCTCCCAATCACATGACTTTTCTGAGAAGTTAGGGTATGGCAGTTTTCCAGTAAAGAGTATTATTTCTGTGTGAGAATTCCTGTTACATCTCTTGCTTCTTAAACAGATAAAAATCATCAAGGAGAAACAGAAATATATAACAATCACCCAAAAGGAAAAATATGGTTCTAACTATAATTTTTGAAGCTGCTTCCAACACATCATTCTTTATGTAAATCCTCCTTCTGAGATCCTTCCAATGCTCTTTCCAAGTTCTTTCAATTAATACAATTCTCTAATTTGATTTGATGTGTCTATTGTAATTTATTGCATTCACTCTCTTTCATATTCATAATAGAAACCTGATTTTAATAGTAACAGGAGGTAATCTGACTCCATTTATAAAATATTTAGAAACTGTTGGCAAATAAGTTTCAGGCTAGCCTTTTTCATAAATGGAAGTATCTGTCTTTAATGTAGAAAGATATAATCAAAACTGGGGTGGAGGGGAGGGAAATAAACCTATATCTAGTATGATCTGAAATGTTAGGAGTGTTTAAAGTTGGTTTTTTCTTTTTTGGTTTTTTGCTGCCTGGTATCTTCACTAGTAAATTAAGTGAATATATCGACTTTTGACAGATTTGATCTTAAATTTCATAAGATAGCTATAAGAGGTGGAATTAGCTTCCTAGAATGGAATAATTGAGAAATGATGAGAAAAATAAATTGTATGTTGAAAAAATTAAAATAATTCCCATGCAGAGGTTAAGTAGTTCAGCTATTTAATTAAGTGTTTTTTTCAGAGGAGGCATCTAAATGATGCTGCTTTATCCAAAATAAATGAATCTGGAGGTTGCTCCACTAAGTTCTGTCCAAAATCTCTGGAAATGGTAAGGAAATTTCCCACTTCAGTACCATGGAATTTTTATCAGGTCTCAGGGGTTAGTGGGGCATTTCTTAGTGTTAGAAAATTACTGCATCAGTTTGTATGAGAAGTAAACTCTTCTTCAGAGAAACCAAGTCTACAGTAACTGCTGGTAAGTTGGAGGACAAACCTGGGTTACAGCAGCAGAGCAGCAGGAACAGTGCTTCTCCCAGCCAGTTCTGTTAGATACGTAATGGTCTCTGAACATTTCCTCTCACAAATCTACTGTAAGCAGTTTCTCATAATGATGGAAAAGCAAAAAACTTGTTCTGTTATATTCCTACAAAATTTGAGAGAGTCAAAAGATTCTAGTACCAGCCCCTCTGTGTCTACCTGCCTGAACACATCATTAACAGGGGCATAGAAGAGCAAATTATTGAAGAATCACAAATTTTAAATTCTGCTGTAGTAAAATCAATAAAATGGAAAGGCTCAAATGAATAGTTTAAATCTTCCCATTTCAATGTCTCAGTGTATGCTTCTTGATTTTATACTGCTGTGATGAACCTTAGCAATGCAGTGAAAATTTATAATCCTTTGTATTTTAAGGAACCCAAGCTACTACCTTCAATGTCTGTTGTACCCAGAGAACTATAGAGTAAATTGGTGAAGTTTCAGATAACTCCCCAAACTGAGCACAGAGAAGAGAGCAGCGCAACCTCATGACTGAAGAAGTATCACATGGTAAAACAGAGAAGAGGATAGGCTAACTAAAAAATATTCTGATCCTGACCACTTCTTCCCCACAGAAACCCCGTGACTACATGTGCAGGGGAAAGTTTGACTAAAAGAGGATTCTAACACAAATGACCCAGATATTTCTGACAGGGACAACATGTTGTATATTCAGATTTTGTTTATAGACATGTTTCATATCAATGATGTTATGTTTGGTAAAAATAGAAGTTGCATCACACCGTGAGCATATTTGTGAAATTTTCAAACCTGGACCCACATAAAAACATCTTTGTCCCCAGAAGGAGAGACTGGGTGTCCTGGAAAACATCATGTTCCCTGGTTCCAGGTCAGGGCCCTCACACTATCACTGGCCTTCTGAATTTTTTCCTACTTTTATCTAAAAAACTATTCTCTTATTTTGATGCCATGCCTAAGCAGAAAATATATTTTATAGGTTTTGGTGTTGAAAAGAATGCACAATTTGTCTATTCCACCAGAAATATTTTCTTAAATTGAATGACTTTAAATAGAAAAAGATTTTGACACAGAAAACTCTATCTGTGAAGTCCTCAGAACCTTAATAAATACATTTAGGGTTCTTTACTCTCATCTTTACAAAGAGAAAAAACATCATCTTGATTAAAACAGGGTCAAGTTTAGTGACCATGTTAAGGATTAATTGGTTCACGAATGGGTTTAAAGGGAAACTGCTGCTACATACAAGCTGTTTAACATTAATCTTAAGAAAATCAACATGCCCAGATCATCAAAGCAAAAGCAAAGAGGTGATTTCACCATTGTGTATTACAGTTACTTTTACATGGAAGAGGTTTGTTAGTCAGGACATTTTAAATATTGCTTAAAAAATCATAAAAATTAAAGGGCCAAAAGTCAAGTTGGACAAACTTAACCTTTAAATAAAAGGAAAATTCCTGACAGGTCTTTGAGGAGCAGTTAGACATGAGGAACAGTTTATAGAGAGAGATAATGAACTCATTGTAAGTGGGAGTCTTTAAAACAGAGATGTCAAATGTCATCTCTGAAAAATGTACTGAAATATAGAGTGTATTTCTGCAGCTTCTGGGAGATATTATGTCTGTGTATCACTTTCATGGGAGCTAAGGGAAGAAAGAAGGTGGGGAAGAGCTAGGTCATGATGTTTTCTTTTGACCACAGGTTTTGCAAGACACTGAATAGCCCAAATGCCCCTGCCTGGACTTTGGGGAACAGAATTGTCTACATAGCCCTCAGCATCCTCAGGGCACTTGGAGCAGGACAATAGCACAATGTCTGTGCTCCAGTCCAAACACAAGCCCTGGCCTCGTTCTCAAGTCCATGCTCCTTTCTCATTGTCTCACTGCTCCCTTAAGTGTTGTTTTCTTTGCCAAAAAACAACCCACTTTCAATAGAACAGCATGAGCCAATATCCAGTAACAAAAACAGAGTGAGGGAAAAGAAGTTTTATTTCAGCTCCACATAATTTTGTCTGGTGAAACTGCAAATTTGTGAGGCCAAACTAATGCCGTGTTGTTCTGAATTCTGCAAGGTACTGAGTGGTCTGATTTAACACACTTAATATTAAGTATCTGTATATTTCATCCAATGTCAATGAGACTAATTATTGGTTTATTATTGCGAGCAGTACACAGCACAGTGAAGAAAGAAAACCTGTAAGTGAAACCGAATTATTACTATAGTCTAGAGCTCCTAAACATACTTGTCAAATCTCCTTCCTTCAAAACCTCAAGTAAAGCTCATGGAATAAATGCTTGAGAAATAACAATAAATGAACCTTTCATTCATTAAAGGCTGAAAACTGCTTCTAAAACAGAAAATATGTTTTACTTAGAAAACTTGCCTTGGACAACTTTTGAAAATAACAAGGCCTGTCTTTAAAGGGGAATATACAACATTACCAGGACCACTGGGGGTATTCAGACATTTACCTTCCAACTTGGTAATTAATTTTCCCAGGCTGTTACTAGAACCAGGAGTTCTCTTTTCTGAAGAGTGTGAGAAGTATGCCACGTATCTCAACACTGGGTAATGTTTGCTTTTGTAGTTCTCTTAACTGAAATAAAGTGTTCTTTCAGCATTGTTTGTACTGGAATGAGGATATATATTGCCAGCAGGAAGGTTTGAAAGCAAGGTCTATTATATGCTGGTCAGGAAACCGAAGATTAGTACTCCTTGAATTTGTTGTCACCTGACATAAACATATTTTGTGGCCTTGACTTGATCTCCTAGACTCACAATTAATATTTTAGATAACATAATTTTGCTTACTTCGTGGCAAGATTAACAGCTAAGTTTATTTAATAGTAAATGATGGTGATACAATCATTTGCATAATAAATACATAAACATTCACCAAATGATCTTCCATTATTATAAAATGCATTTATTTTATTAGGTCCAGTATAAATTCCCAAAT
>VWZQ01011639.1:227595-296758 GCA_013397015.1 Myiagra hebetior
AACACCAGATAGTATATCCCACACCTTAAAATTACAAAATATCATTGTATTTCCCAGAGAGTTTTGTGAATTATGTCTCTCTTCTCTATTCCATAAGTTTTTTAATGGTGGATGTTTGAACTCTCACAACAGGGTTTATGAAAGTTGTAGTAAGCAATCAGAATGATATCTATCAATATTTTATGCCAAATCTTCCACCTATGCACTGTATCAAGGCTGGATTGATCAAGGGGGAAGTATTTAAAGACCGCTTCAGAATCTATTTCCTGCCATGAAATGAAGACCACCCTTGATAACTTCTCTGTTGAAAAAAACCCTCTGCAGTCCCAACAGAACTGTGATTGTTATGAAAAAAAAAAAAAAAAAAAAAACATCTGAATCAGTCATTATCCTATTTCTGCTGCTCTAACAGCAAACATTACAACTTTGTCTCTCGCTCTTTCTTGTTCTAGAGTTCCAAGGGGAGTGTTCTCTTATTAACTGACACCTATATTTTAATAATATAGATACCTAACCTTAAGTGAGGGAGCCTTTTGTTTATAAATTTGGGGTTGCACACTGCAATCCATTGTTCTATCCTGGAGGTGCCAAATAATGAATTTTTATAGTGCAAACAATCAGTCATTTCTTTTTTCCACTGGTTATATAGATAAACTGCTTAATAGATAAACAGGAAGCAAAATTAAGCCTCTTCTTACCTTTGTAAACTATTTTCTTAGAATCAGTTTCTTGGGATTAGATGGCACTAGCCTTTTCAGTAGCTGACATCCCAGTCCTTTGTATGAAGACACTGTTAAGAAACCCATGCCTTCTTTTCTGTCTCGCATCATCCCAGTGAGAGCAGGGGAGAGATGGATGTTACCTCCAGCGCTGGGCACTGCCTCTTCTGCAGGTAAGCCCTCACTGCAAGGTGGATGAGGTAACAGTCTGTAAACTGTTGTACTAAAAGTTTTGCATGTGAATATAAGCAAGATCCTCCTGGAGCAGGAGCCGCAGGTGCTGTGATTGCCAAATAGTACAAAGAAATGGCTCCTTTAACCTCCTTGTTATATCCCAATGCTGCTTTATCCTGTATGGAAGATGAAGCCAGCTGATGCTTTTTTAGGAGAGTGGTGAGAAGTCACATTTTGCACATGCAACTATCTGCTCTGTGGCTACAGCTTGTGTTCTGAAAATTCACAGCTGTTTCCTGTACGTGCCTGTCTGACACCAGCCATCCCTAAGAAACCTCCCTTCTTCTTTCACAGGTTATTTGCAGAAGACAAGTATTAATACTACAAAGTTTCCAATTTTTCTGCCAGCACAGGTCCATTGTGCTTCTATCAAGTATGCAGTCCTGAGCCACTAGCTCACAGAGCGAGTAAAAGGAAGGAAACATGTAATTGGAGCTTCTTGTACTAAGATATTTTTTGCAAGAGACTGAAGAGGGCCTGCTGCATTAATACAAATCTCTGAAAGATTCAAAGAATCATAATCTCATATTCTGGGATTTCCTGGCAAAGTACTCCATATTTAACCAGTACTAGCCATGGTGAAATTTTCAGGTCTGGTTTATGTTTACCCCATATATATCTCCAAGACAAAGAAGAGAGAGCAAAATCATCTCCTCACATGAAATCGTAGCTAGTATGTGAATTTATTCATTAGAATAGAGCTTTCTTTTTTTTTTCCTGTGTTAGGAATACATGTTTATGTGTGCATCTCCTCCTGATACTTCTGACACCCAGCAAGACTCCAGGAAAAATAAAACACAGAGGTTTCCACTAACCTAAAAAATATGTTGCCTTGTGGCTTCTCAACAGGTTTAAGGACTGAGGAGAACTATTCCCAAAACTAATAGTTCTTTGTAACATGACCTTCATGCCTCGATGTTGCAACATATAATAGGGTGGTAATGATTCCAAGCACTCCAGTAAAACCATGTATATAAACTGAAATAACAACTTGCGTGTTTACACTCAAGGTTGTATTCTTCATTTGAGCTACTTTTGTTTGTTGTTATAAATATCCCTTAGTATAGTCCTGTCCCTTTCTGAACTTTTCTTAATGGCCTTTTGAGGGGGCACCTTTCTTACGAAAGGAGTGGATATTTACAAATATCTGCAGGGCATGGAGTCCTGGATGACAAAGTAAATTAGCCCAGACTGCATAATAGCTTACATCTTAGGAAGAAATCTGCACCACCATGCATGGTGCTTTCCTCTATAGATGCATCTGAGCTTTAAAAACGTTAACTGAATATCTGCACTGTTGTCATGGTGAAATAACTGCCTTTTCCAGGAATCTGGCATGTCAACAAGATAACCCAAGGAATGACATCGTTAAAAATATCTGGATATCCACCTTGAAAAGATATTGATAGAATCAGATAGAGCAGTTTGGAGGATCCACCTGCCTCTCCCTCTCCAACCTCTTGGGCTGTTTCCCAGGAGGGCTGCTCAGGAGAAAAGGGGAATGTCTTTTTGGTAACAAGACAAAATTACCTTCACCACTGTTTACAAAAAACAAGCTGTCCACTATAAGCAGACTGAACTGGCACAAAATCTGCTCAAAAAACTTAGCTCCAGAATTCAGCTTGGTAATGATTTCGGGCCTCCAGGGAAGGCATAGTGCAAGGTTCAAACAATAAAACAGCATTAGCTAAAAAACATGTGTGTTAATGTCATGGCTGGAAGAATATAACATTTTTTCTTACATCTTAGGAAAATATAGAATTACAATATGGTCTCTGTAGAACACTCACTTTTTATATTCAAATTAATCTGTGACCATGAATAATTATGAATTATACTTCAGAATTAATCAGAATTAATGCTGATTCTGTGCTCTCTGGAGGCATTTCCTTCCATGTGGGGTTGCCCCAGAAATTGGATGAAAGAAAAGATGTGGGCAGGAACAAAAGACCTCAGCCAGTTGCCAGATTTGTTCAGAACAGTACAGTGAATGTGGTCCTAGAAAGGAAGAAATTGCCACTGCTCAGCTGGAATCAGTTCTTTCTTTCATTGTCAGAACAAGGCTTTCTAGCAGAGTTTTTACATACAGAGCAACTTAACAAGCACAAGAATCTTTGTATTCAACCACACCACAGTCCACCTAGTTAAGTACTCTGTAGATAGTAAGTCCTTTGGGAAGGTTATAGGAAAGGCACCAGAAGCCACTGATGCTTCCCAACATTATTCTGTCAAATGCCAGCCTTTTGCAGCATTAGGAGAGCTGTTTAATATTGGGCTGGTGAGCAAGCTTAACCATGAGTGTTGTGCCCATGATGTTTCACTGCAAGCATGCCCTGAGGTATGGTTTTGGCTGAGGTTAACTCTATCTTTGTGACAGTGCACAGGAACTGTGCAAAGGAACTGTATTGTGCCAAGGACGGTTCCCACTGGAAAAATGAAAAGGCCTGCATCAGGTCTGACTCCAGTATTCTACAGCTTTCCTCTACCATTAGTCCAGCATATATAGTTACCTTCATACTGCACTGCAGGGGATGAATTAAACCCCCTCAGTTTCATGCAGTAAAATCATCCCTAGAAGGACTGTAACTCTACTCTCACACTGTTCATTTACAGCCACCTTCCAATACAAAACTTATTAAAATATTTTGGAACTACAGAAATACTGAACAAACCTGGGACCAGGAACGCTGCAGCTTGGGAAAAGCTCCCTGGAGCTGACTGACCTCAGCTCCCAGTACTCTGGCCGAGTTCTTTTTTTTAGCAGAATGGGAGTATCTTTTCATTTAAAAGCTCTCAGTATTTAATCTTCAGTGATTTTATCCACTCAGTTTTTTAATCCGTCTAAGCTTTCACCACTGGTGACCACACTGGGGCAGGAACTTCAGAATATCATCTGTGGAGAACCACTTCACCTTCTTTTGTTTAATACATGCACTTTTGGACTCTATTCCTGCTCAGGTGCCTTTTGCAACCTTGGAAAGAAAAAGTAAAAAAAATCCATAGAGATGTGACACCTCAAGTGACTTCTTTACTAGGCAGAATAATAAGGAGGACTGGAGAATCCTGAACATCCATCTGCAGAGTTCTCTGGGCTCTAATTGTCTACTGCCTCTTGAGCACTTGCACACTCTTACTGCTGAGGATACCATGGGTCAAGCTCCTGAGGGTACTGTTCTAATAGTTATCCAATTCTGTCATGGTTCTGAGACAGTTAATGAATTTTTTTACAGACCATTCATAAGGTCTTTGCAAGCTGGCTTTAGGGAGTTAGAGCTATTGAGTATTCAGTTAGTGGGAATCAGCATTTGCTTTTTGGTTAAAAAGCTCTTGTGTAAATAAGCCCTATCTTTGGAAGTATATGCTATTACATATACATATACATATACATATACATATACATATACATATACATATACATATACATATATACATATCTTTCAGTTTTCCTGTGCATGGTAACTTACATATACAGAATTGTGTAAATTCATTGAGCACCATCTTTTCTACTTGATGATGTTGTAGAGAGAGCACAAATCATCATGGCTGTCCTGCCAACAGCACACACATGACTCCAAAATGCACATCCTGCAGCCTCTATTAATGTCTGTGACACTATGGTCAGGATCTTGTTCAGAGGTTTGCCTTCTCAATACTTAAAAACTCTCAATTAGCAGATATATAAAAATATTATGAGATTAATGAAATCAGAACTACAATGCCCTGGGTATAATTTGTAATTAATTTTGATAGCCAGAATAAACTAGTATAAACATGGTTGCTATAGCAAACTAAAGTCATATCAAACAGTGGGCATGCAGTGTGAGTAGAGGTTTCTATTGCTATGGAAACATAACTGTCATTTTACACTGATGACAAAGGGTTCAATTATGGGTGGATTGGGTGTTTTTTTCCCTCCTTCCAGCATCTAGTGTTCATTTCATCACATTTAATAAACATATGCAAATCTCAGTCTCAGGGAGTTGAAGAATTTCTTACCAAATTCTCTACTTATATTCCAGCAGTGCTGGATATTCCACACATTCTTTCTGTGTTCTCTGTGCTGTGAAACTTGAACACCTATTTGACCTCTATACGTTAACACACTGGGGGACCCTCACAAATGCACAGTGAGATATATTAGAAGATATATTTGTATGTGTTGTAGTTCAGTCTTCATAACATTTTTCACATCCAGTCTGTCCCAGTCTCCTCTTCATCAGAGTGGGGTAAGTCCATATGATTTGGCTTAGACATTTTCAGTTTCTTTTGGCTTGTCTGCCTCCCCTGGAAATCATTCATGTCATTGTTATACTAGATCTATGTTTCACATGTGCTTCAGATCCAGGAGTTCTGTCCCTTGTCCTCCCTGTCTAGTTTCAGTCTCTTCCTAGCTTTTCCATGGATCTCTCTTGCAGCTTCAAGACAACTGGCACTTGCTCCTCCCTGTACAGCCTGTGTCTTTCTCCCACACTTGCCTCTTGCATTTTCTTCCTTTGAGTCTGGGGCTTTCCATCTCCTTCTCATTGTCTGCACAAAACAAGGAGGTCAAAGGAAACTCTAGAAATACAGTGCCCTTGCTTCTGGTCTGGTTCCTGCATCAGAAGTGTCTACCACCCTTAGTATCCTACAGTTACAATCTGGGGAATTGTCTCAGACATTTCTGGATGGGCCATACACAGGTAGAGCACCTAGAATATTTTTACCACAGCACAAGATACATTATTAGCATAAATGCAACAGAATTGCCAGATTTTAAATAGAAATCATTAGATGTTTCTAGAATTTTCAGAATTTTCTGACATAGGGAATACAATATCTTTTCTCTGTATTTTTTTCTCAGAGACTGAACAGTTTTGGGCGTGTTTCTCATGCTCTGGACTGATTCAGATCTTTAGGACTGAAAATTTCAGATCAGGTGAACTAAATTTAATACAGCTGCAATTTTTGAAGTAAAACATTCTGTTTAGGTAATCTTAAACTCTGCTGAAGCATCAGGTACAGATTGGACTCATAAAAATGGAAATGTCTTTCTTGGAATAAGTTAGTTGTTTAATGCTTTGTGCAGCCTTAATATCTGTCATTAAGGTTTAGTCTCTGATGTTGGCTATTAAGGGATAAGCTGTAGCAACACAAATCATGTTCCAATGCTGCTCCTACATTTTTACATGGACTAGGATTACAAAGGACCAATGCACTGAGAGCCCACTTCTGGCTGTAGTTTCTTGGAGGAGCTGTCAGCAGGCTGACCACAGTGTATTCCCATGAGTGACTGCCTGCTTGCTCAATTCTCACTTAATCACATTGTGCGAACAATGTCTTTTGTTCAGTGTAATATTTTATTTAATACAGAAATATATATTTTTCAAAGGCATAAAGAGAGAATTTTCTTGTCAGTGGAGTCATGGATCTCACACAGCATAATTTCTGTCATTTGTTGTTTTGGGTTTGTTGGTTTGGTTTTGGGGTTTTTTCCTATTTCAAAGCATTATGGTACGTGAACTGTTAGTAAAGAAAGAGCTGTTAGATGAAGAGAGGATCAGAAAACAATTGGAACTTGGCCAAAGAAGACAAATTCTGTCCTAGGTGTTCAAAACAGGAATCATCTCCATAAATCCAGTTTACACTTTGGTACCTTTCAGAAAGAAGTTGATTTTCTTTTCAGAATCAAATTTTTTTCCTGAGAATTTTAATTAGTGAAGAAATACATGATTCCTATTGCTTGCTTTTTGACTTGGTAATACCAAATATTAAGGAGAAGAAACGTTATCTTCTATGGATCACTTGCAATGGTGGTATCACATAGTTCATCTTTGTCTTGGTATTGTTGATTGCATATTGCCAAGAGGTCTTCAGTAGCTCAATTAACAGCATCATAGGTTAGCATTACAGCCATAAAGATTTTTAAACCCAATTGTATTTGGATCATGCAAAAAACACAATTCTACTCACAACGGATGTGTGAAGAACAGCATAAGGGCTAAACTAGTCAGAGGAATGACACACAAAGCTAAACAAAAAGCATTCATTTACTAAACTTTTCCCCATTTTCACAAAGAAATCAAGACACAATTATGAACTTATTAAAAGAAATGTCTTCTAATTTAAGGGGTGGTGCAATTCACATAGGTTTTTAAAAGTATTTTAACATCTTCCAGTATTAATTGTGCATGCATATAGTCCCTCCTCTACTATTAACTCTGCTTGCAAATTATCTTACACCATTGCTTACTTATATTTCCCTGGCATGACAATAAGCATTAGAAAATCCACAAAGGCAATATTTCAAATGTATTACAATCCTACAGTTTCTCCAAGAAAATAATTCACTTTAAAGCTATATCAAAACTGACACATTTCCAGTGAGAAGAACACATTTTCTGTGCTCTGCATTGAGCATTATTCGCAAGCAGATTCAGTGACTGCTTTAATCACCCTATTCTTCAAACTGTTCCATATGAACAATGCACGCATTGCAGAGATCACTCCACAGTGATTTTTCTCCAGAAATCCTGCTTGGTTAAGCCTTTCTCATTATTTTTTTGCCTGAATTACTTGTTTCCACTATCAGGATGCTATTGACTCCATTAGTCAGAATGACAAGTCTAATCATGGAACTCCTTCAGTCAATAAAATTATTATTTTCAAAAAATGAAATTCAAAAGAAAAATGTTCTTTGGATGGCTTAATTTAATCCATATTCTTTCACACAATGAGCTGGACAAAGGTGAAAGGGGAGGAACAGAAACCTCATAAAATAGCTCTGCCAAAGGAGAAGCTCTAAGTTTGAATCACAGCCACAGTGAGACTCTGTCAATGCCCAGGGGTTGCTTCTCTCTTGTGCACACCCTGTACATTGCAGTGGTGTGTAGATATGCCCAAGCTATCTCCACATAATATTCTCAGCAGGATCAATTTTTTTCAAGCTATTTTGTGTAGGCTGCTATGACCTTCCCACCCAGTTCAGCTGGAACCTTCTGATGTAACTGTAATCGGTGCACTGGAGCACCACATGGCAGTCTGCAGTCCAGCTAAAGTGCAATCATGCTAGTTAAGATATGACCCTCATGATTATGTCATTGTAAGTAATACTCATGCTTGACCTAGGGTGCAAAAAATTCTCTCAGTGAAATTCTGCTCTAAGTGATGTCATTATCCAAGTTTTCCCTATCTTCTGAGTGGCAATAGTTTCATCCTTTGCAGCTACTAATTGCATGTTCTGTTACTATTATTTGTATTATATAATTTTTAATGTATTACATTTGTAAGGGAAATGACCTATCAGTCCTGTACAAATAGATAATAGAATTACAAAACAAACAATTCTGGTGTACATAACACACCCTCACGAACACTTTTTACTTGACTAGTCCTTTTCAAAGCAGCATTAGCCAGTCTAAGGATGCCTCAGCTTTTTTTCTGGGTGTCAAATTCAAAGTTGAATATCATTACACTAGAGAAAAGGACTACTGTTTTCATTCAGCTGAAAACAAATATTGCTGAAACATGCATTTGGGTCATTCAGAATTTCAATCATCCAAAAACAGTTTTATCACTATATGTTCATATCTGATTCAGTGGAAAAAGTGCCTAATGACCATTTAAAAACCTTCAGAGTAGCATTCAGTTTTGAATGCTCCAGCAGATAAAAGTAGGTGAAATGAAAAGGATAGTAAATCCATTGTAAATTTAAAAATGGTTTTGAGAGCAGTTCAGGATGCTGGGTTAGAAAATGGGATTTTATTACAGAATGATACTTGTAGATTAAAGTTCCAACATCAGAGGCTTATCTGATATGAAGAAGCTTGACAGGTGGTTTTGGTGATATTCACAGGCTGCTCCTCTGTATAGCAGAGAAGCCTAGGTACAATTACAGCTTCACTATAAATGGAGATTTTAACAGTTTAAGCAAGTGGGAAGTTTCCTGGTCATTTAATGAGGCCAGGTCTGCATTGTACACAGCTGCTTCCACCTGAGGTCAAAACCCTCATGCATGAAATGCACTTCAAAGAATATCTAATCCTTTGTCACTGATGTGATGCTGAGAAACCTTCCTCAAAAAGAATATACCAATACAGTTGCAGTGAAGGAGCTCACTGAAAGCAATTATGTGGCACAAGACAAACTAAAATCTAAAGCAACCTTTCAGTGCCAGGAGTTTCTGAGTAGCAACAATACTCTATTCAAATACTTTTTTAAATGATATGTTTTAGGAGTGCTAGGACTCAGTGTTGTCTGACTAAACATTTTCATGGACAGGTTATGAAATTGGCTTTTTAGGTCAACTTCAAAATTATTTAGTCAATGTTCATGGCGTAACCCCAAAAAATGTATTGTTGCCTGGGTGAGCACCAAAGTTACAAATCTGGTAAAAAAATTCCTGCCTTGCATTCCCAGATAGCCCAGGCAGAAATATCAGGTTTAGCTGTGAGAAATCTCAGAGTCAGATTTACTAGGCTGGTGCAAAGTATTATACTAAAAAACTTAGCCCAGTTAGCAAACTGCAGAAGTATATATTCTACGTAGAATAACCCAAGGCTGGGCTGGCATCCAGAAAGGATGAGCATAATGCAAGTTTGGAGTAAGAGGGTTTATGCAGTAAGCCATTATTCTAGCATCATTGTGCAGAAGGATGCAGACATGGCTGCTGCGACTCTAAATAGGTGCTATTAATTACTTTATTCCCTTACTAACATTTTAATGGTGAAAGTTCACTCTTCAAATGCAAGAAGGCAACTGTAGTATTTTGTCATCTCTCCTGTAATTTGCACACAATTTTCCTCAGGCTGTAAATTTTGCAGGCCAAGAACACTTTTTCTGTAAGTGAAAATACATAGACAGCTACCAAAACTCAAGGTATGAAGAATAACGATGTTCAACTCTTTAGGAAAGGAGATTTTCATGTTGTTTTCTGTGGGTTCTGGTTTCTGTTACACATAGCTGTGATGATTAAGTGCTGATCATAGAGAAAAATAGACGCTATTCTCAGACATTTAGTGTCACAAAAATTTTCCTTTTCACTGTGCACAAAAATGGATCTAAGTTGTTATAGAAAAATGTATGATGTTATTTTCACCTCTTCATAAATGTAACAGCATTTCCAAGTTTGAAAGTTTCATGCTCCTTCAGACAGTAAGTGTTTGGTCTTTTCAGGCTGTGGCTGCCAGCTGTTTTTTCTAACTTTCTTAGGATTCTACAAAAGTAACTTTCAATGGGAACTTTACTTGCTGTAGGCATCCCCTATGTGGTCAGATGCTATTCAATTTCAGAAACCTGTTGGATCCACTAAAACATTTCCTCACTCTGGTGGTTGTTACTTGGGATAGTACAGAAGCAACAGAGAAGTACTGAGGTCACAGCAATCAAAATATAAAGAGTGTCTCATGTTAAAAATAAATATCTTGCTCCCCTTGCACAGCAGGAAGCAGAATTTCACAGTCCAGTTGGCAAATGCTGCTTTAAAAGTCAGTATCATAGCACAATCTAGCTTGGAGGGGACATCTGGGTGGCACTTAGTGCAGCCCACTGATCAGAGGGAGTTTAATTGTCGACTCAATTTGTGTTGAACAGAGCCTTATCTTGTAAAATCTGTAAGGATGCAAGTCTCTGGGAAAGTAGCTCCATTCTTATTGTGAAAAACTTATTTTACTTTACTTTGCTTTGTAGCAGCTTGAAGAAAAGTGGCAAATTCCTCTGTTGAGTGAGAACAGTTTCATATAATGTAAATAAATTGGCAGCAGCAGGATCAAACACATCTTAAAGGACTCCCATAGACACAAATGCTGCCAGGGAAGGACTTTATCTCTTTCATTCTGCATCTGGAGGGCATGGGAAGAAGAGGCAGTAGTGGGGTGAGACCATCCATGAGGTTTGTGTGATAAGCCAATACACAAAATGTTGTGTAGAAGATTTCTGATAGGAAAATCACGACAAATGCCATCCTTAAGAAATTCATAAAACACATTTACCCATTATTATTTCTACATTGTATCCAGAGCTGAAGCCAAGAGAAGGCCCTAAAAATATGACTTAACTTCCTCAGCTGAAGAAGTTTCTATGGTTGAGGCTATACAATGACCACATACACATAGAATCTTTTAAATTACTGTCAAGTAATTAAGCCTCTGGTCACCTGACTGGCAAACAGAGGTGAGACTTCAGGCAGACAAAGAAGAATAGACTGTATTATCAAGGGAACACAAGCTATACCTTCCTTTGATTTCAAAACAGTTCTTCATTGGGAATGTGACAGTGAGTAATTTCTTTTGCAACTCATCTTTGATGTTGGATCAAGCTGCAATGCTTATACTGTTCTAGTGAAGCACAGAAGCCAAGGTCCTGACATTACTTGATTTTCTTTCAGTTGTAAGATATATATTCCCCTAAGGGAATCTTAAAACAGGAAATGAAGGGAGCCTTTCATCCCTGCGATTGTATATCATCCCAAAAGTCTGTGCTCAGTGCTGCCCAGAAGCTATAAGAAAAGTCAAATGAATCAAATTTGCTGTACACACAAAATTGTGCATCTTTTTGAAGGTTTGTTTCTGAAGCCCAATCAAGTTTCTACACATGAGGTAAAAATGGTTTAGGGGATTAAGATTCCACAAAATCCCATTGCCTGAAAGCATTTTAAAATGATGACAAGCATGAAGTTACAGGCTTGGTGTTTACAGAGTCAGGGAAGGTCCCTCCAGCACCCTTAATTAGAAGTTTTAGCTATGATATTTTTACAGACATTCAGTTTAGTCTAGACAATGCCCAAGTCCCAAACTCCTGTTGCTGAAATCCCCAGCATTTTCTAATTGTTATGTTGTGGTTGCATGTGATGATGTGATGGGATCACTGCTGAGGCTAATCTCTTTTTTTGGATATCACTGAAGTTTCACAGCAATTCCAAAATGGATAAACATGCTCAGTGTCACTTTTCAGCTTGGTACTCAGTTTAATTTGAAAGAGAAAAGCTGTTATTCTTCCAAAATAAATGTCTTTTTTGCTCCTACATGTCTCAGTTTATCACATCCAGGGTGGAGCAGCTCAAAAATAATATAAGAAATACTTGTGGGTTTAGTATATGGAGACAAAGCAACAGAAGAATGAATGAATGTATCAAGTACACTTCTACGGGGCTAAAATGGAACAGGAAGATGGCAATGGGCTACTAGCAATACAGGGAATGGCCTAAATAGTTCAAGAATTTTACCTGCTGATAATTGATAGGAATATTCTTCTTACTTGAATTTCTGTATACATCTGTTCTAAATTACTTTGTTACCCGACAGCTGCCATTATCTTTGTTTTACACTTTCTGTCGAATATATATTTAGGATTTGGGGTTTAAACAAAGTATACCTCAGAGAATCAGTTTGTATAAACTTCCTACTTTGAAAACAAGTAAAACACTCCAGTGCAAGCTTTTCATTTATTTGATGTAATAGCAAAGTTATTCTGTAATTTACCAAACGCTCTGAATTACTGTTTATAGGAAAGCAATGTGGCGATGCTTCAGTGAGAGAGCAGTTACCTTTCATTACAATCTCTTCTTCTATTTTGTATGTGATAAAAACATTTGATTTTTTCAGATTCATCTATTTTTCTTTACTTTGGACTTGGGAAGAACCCCTTAGCTTGGAGGATCAAGGTTTTGTTTTGTTTTGTTTTGGTTTTTTGTGTTTTGTCTTGGTTTAAGCAAACATTATGTTGTAGAAACTTTTTCAGGTGCTCAGTGTACATTCCTCTGGGTTTTTCAGAAATGTGAGTTTTCATTTTGGTAGATAAAAGAAGTTGTTATGAGACATGCTGATGTACTTTGAAAGCCCAGTGTTTTTGGGTAAATGTATTCATATTCTTTAGTCTGTGGTGCTCTAGAATGACTCAGCCATCTGAAACGGCTTCCTTTGAGACATTTTATACCTTCGTATGGTTTGATATCACTATGCAAGACTAAATGGTCATTTTAACTTTTATTTGACAGTCTTCTCAGAAAAGCTGACTCTCATCTATGGTGTAATAAGTTTGGGTTTGTTTTTTTTGCTCAGGAAGAGAACCTTGTTAAAATAGTCAAGTGTTCATTTGATTACATCTTTCCTTCCAATTTTCAAAGTGTTGGGGTTTTTTGTTTGGTAGGTTCAGTTTTGTTTGGTTTGATTTGGATTTTTCTCCTTCTTTTCAAAATACTAAGTTTTATGTATTAGTTATATATATTTTATACACAGATGGCAACTGGCCGGAATTTCCTTCTCTAAGTGAAAAAGTAAAATAATCTTTCTTCTTCTAGTGACAGATATTTAACTATGTTTTGCCATTTTGTTTTCTAAGCTGCTTTCTTTATTTCTGTATTAAGAAAATCTTAAGAGTGGTGAACTTTGTAACGAGTAAGTTGTCTGTTCCTCCTGTCTGATAAAAGAAAACAATCTGAATTCACATACTTCCTAATTATAATCTTCCTAGTGTTTTACTGCATCACTAGGTTTTTGTAATGGCTCTTTTCTAAGAATATTATTATGGACAAGAAATGACATGGTTGTGAGAAGTAAAGATTTTAGGGAGCAACAAGGTAGTGGCCTCAGTGTAAAATGTTAGACATTTTGGTTGGATGAGGAATTCAGGTGAAGAAAGATCAAAAGGACATTGTTCAGCCATTTGATTTTGAGCCTGTAATTCACAGATGTAACTGGAGTAGAAGAAGGTCTGGTGCTGCAAAATCAGTAAGAGATCTGCACAAGCAGAACTCCCTTCAATGAGATTTTATGTCATGCACCTGAGGGTCAAATCAGTGGTTGCTTGGTAAGAAGACAGTGGAGAGCTATCCCAGGCCTAGGTATCCTATGCACATACCCATGCCTATGCATCATATGCGGATACCTGCGCCCTAATAGAAAAAATAATTAACCACTGTGGCCATATCTCTTACATTTTATTTGGATGAACTATGTGTCCACAACAATTCCCTCCAGTAAAGGCTTTTGTGACTCCAGATTCCCTATTACATGTGCTGAAAAGTGTGGCAGGTTTTTGACAGTGAGAGTCATTAGCTTTTGAGGTATTTGTAAAATTAAAGGTCTTGACAAAATCTAGATGTGACCTAGGAATTCAGCGTCTATTTTTCTTTGGTTCAGAAATTTTTTCCATGTTTTTTATAGAACATTGTCAAAACTACTGTCATTTGTGACTACACAGAAGAGTATGCCAATGTCCTAGTCCTCTAGTCCTAGTATTATTCTTCAATGTCTGCTTAATCTTAGTATGAATAATACTGGTGACTCTTATGAAAGTCTTCAACAGGAGAGCTGTGCACATGCAAAAGAGATGGCAGAATTCAAGTCTAAGATCATAAATAATCTGTTAATAAAATGAACTTAACTGTCATTTCAGTTAGGCCTTGACTATTAACTAAAGCTTCTAAGCATGATCACAATAAATGAGAAAGCACCAGACCTCTTTTCATACCCTCCAGTTTTTCTTGCTGACCTGAACTGGTGGCTATTCTTGTACATCATACAAAGCAGAATCACCTTCATTTCTGGTGAACTGGCAGTAGAAGAAACATGTAATGTCCTTTCAGACCTAAATGTTGTGAAAAAAAGTAATCTTCTGGTGTTAGTTATTAAAAAAGTAAACAAACAAAGAAAAAGAATGCAAACACAAACCAAGAAATCTTAAACCACACAAACCAAAAATGAAACAAAAAACCCCAAATGAACCCACAAACAAACAAACCCAAAAAATCCCAAACAAAAAAAAAATCCAAACTCAACAACAAACCAAAAACCAAACAAACAACCAAAAAAACAAAATTCCAGAGAGGAGAAAGTGCTACTTCTCTAGTACATTAATGCTGCTGCTGGAACTTTTGAAGTTTCACAGCACCTTTCTAGCAGCGTGATTTAGCAGACTGTGTTATCTCTGGATCACTGTATATCTGGCATTCTTGTTTCTCCATCGGTGTCTCTCTCATTTCAGTGGCTTTCCCTCCTGTAGTGACTAGGTTTACAAACTTTTAAGAGGTGTGTTGGGTGTAACAGCCTATGGTCTGACCTTCATCTGGCCATAGATACTTCTCTTCAGTCAAGCAACTCCATCTTCATGGAACATACTGAAAGAATCTGTACATCACAGCATTTGTTAGATCCCTTTGCTTTTGGACTTCATTCTAATTTATAGAAACATTTTGATTTCATATAATGTGTTTATTATTATTGGAAATAACTTGTAGAAAATATTAACTCCCTTTATACTTTCACTCCTATATTTATTTTATTAACTGTGTCTCCTCTTTGTTCTCTGTTATCCTTTCCATTCATGAAATAATAGCCCTCAAATATGATTTCTTCTCTTCTTAGCATCATGAAAGGCTATAAGAAGATTATTTCATATTATATGATATTTTAAGGAAGGCCACTTGACCCAAAAGTTATTTGCTTGGAGAGAATAAACTCTAAGCTGAGAAGTGCAATTTATCTTACACTGTGTTAGTTCGATCACCTATATTCCAAGACTGATTCTGCCAAACTTTTTTAGAAGCACCAAGTTTTGGCCATAAATCAGGTCTCAGAGATACACAATTTGGTCCACAAGTTGGGAAGTTGACAATGTCAACCTCTCACAGTCACTGAAAAAAAAATTTTAAATGGTAGCCTATAGCCTTTAACTAGCTTGTGAGTTTTACTGTAGTATGACTCTTCTGCTTTAATTGCAATGGAACTTAGTGAAGAAGACTGGAGGTAAAAAGGTAAGCACCAGTGCACTCAGACTCTGCCTTCTAGGTGGCTTTCAGCAACTATCAGCAAGTTAAAATTTGGCTTTGCCCCTGTTTTGCGGGGATTTTGTGGCAAATATTGAAATTCAAACATAGTATCTTCATGCTAATGTGTCTGCAATTTGGCAAAAACAGACACCTCATTCTTCTGCTTTGTCTTTCCTTGAGACCACTGTCAGGGTTATGGGACACGGTATGGCTCAGTGGGGAGGGAAAGACAGACCACAGGGCTGCTGTTCCACCCTCCTGTTCTTTGCCCACCCAGTATCTTTCTGCCATGCAGTCTGTAAACCTCACAGCCATGTAAGGTTTGGCCTTGGCTGATCTGCAACCCAACCAGATCAGGTATTAGTAGAACAGACTGCTAGAACCTAATTCTGTTTCAGTTTTTTTTTTTTCTGAAATTTCATTTATGAAACAAAAAAAAAAAAAAATCCTTCAAATACATATTTACTAAGAGAATTCAAAATACTTGCCCCTAGCTAGCACATGTTTACAGTCTGTTTCTCCTTCACTTCTTGTTGAAGATGCCTAAGGGAACCATGACCTCTTAAAGCTTCCTGTGAGAACATTTCTAACTGATATGTCTCTCCAAAATAAATTTCACTCTAGTGAAGTTGGATGGTTATAGGTTTAGTTGAAAATGTTCTGACTACTACCTCCAGCTGTTAGCTCTCTGCAACAGAACATGAATGCTTTTTCTACACTAGAACAATGATAAAATCTTTGGCTTTTGAGAACTGCCTTTGTTCTCAAAACTGATGTTTATATGAGGTAATCACAACAGGTATCTTTAAAATTAATCTGTATTCCAGACCTTGGGAATGCAGCTTTACTGGTAATGAAGAACTGGGTAAATAACTTTTTCCCAACTCCTCCTGATCTCACCACCTCTCTGTAATTTTTCAAGATTTTTTCCCAGAAATTTTCTGTTGAAACCTACCACACAGAGCTAAGAAAGATAAATAGGGAGACAATGTCAAACCCTTTTAAACAGGCTTGAATCCTTCAGTTAGAAGCATTTTTACAGCCACTGATCTTTTTATAGTTATGTAAGATCAGTAATGTTATGTAATTAAGTTACGTAAGCTTGTAATTTCCTTTGTTCTCTTAGGAGTTTCACAGTTTTCTTTTGCCATTTTCTTTATTTCCTCAAAATAGGATCCATAATTTAAGAAGATTAGTAAACAGTCTAATTTAATTGAAGAAGTTTAGTAAACAGGAGTAGCTATATTTATCAGAGAATGTTTCAAATAACCTATTAATAATTATGTGAGAATCATTCAAAGAACCAAGTGATAATGATGACCGTAAACAGAAAAATAAGCCCACTTTTAAATAATTTTAAAGGAGGAAATGGACTGTAAAGGCTACTAATGTCCCTGGAAGAGATGAAATAAAAAGAAGAATATCAATATTTCTTTTCTCTTAAGGGAAGGTTCCATCAATTTTTGCAGCTTTTACTAGACTGATACTGAGTACACTGTTGTTAATAACATGGGCAATGCAAGTAATCACCCTGGACCAGCTGAATGCATCAAGTTCTGCCTTATCCTTGTAATTAGAACTCACTTGGAGAAATGCATTTAATTAAAAGTGTGAATGGCATGATGATATGTAGTGGGAAGGGAGCCATGACAACAGTAATAACAGCACTTACTGCCAAGCTGTAATCAATATAGATATTTTACCAGTGCTGGGTGGTGAGCGTGTCTGCAAAAATGCAGTTAAATCACGGAGGCAAGCACTTGTATTTTTAGTAGTATGGTAAGCCCATTTTGCACACATCTTTATTTTCAGGGTTAATGTCTTGGACCAGAATTTCCCATGACCTCCGGGGAATGCTGAGAATACTTTAAGGACCAAAGGCCTGATAGATAGCAAGTAGTTGGATCTGGCTCACTTGCTTTACTCAGCCCAGCTTCCCACTAATTTCAGTTTCAAATCTACGTGCATTAAAAAAGGGTTTTTCCATGTAGCTTTATAATCATCATTATTATTACCATTGTACTTTAAAATTAGCATCGGCTAATACTGACATTTTGCAAGCACATGTGCTTTTCCATGTTTTTTCATATATGTGCTTTCCAGTTCCATCCTACAACTCCTGTTTTTGCCACCTTGAAAAAGCACTATATCTAGTGCCCGCTACAGTCTTCATAGAACAATCCGCATAAGACAAAACATTCAGAGCAGTGTTCCTTTGGTTGAAGGGTGCCCAGGGACTTTAAAAAAGACACCTATTCAGAGGTGAAACATCCCCCAAACCTTTTACATAGCTGCCTATTTTGTAGCATTTGAATTTCTTCTGCCTGACTCGGTCAAATGCAAAGTCCTGCCTGGAGTCAGCTTGTATATAGCATTAACACAGGCAGTAGAATTGTTATATATTGTTGATCCATTTTTTTGTTTTGTTATTTGCTGAAATTTTTGGCATTTGTGAAAGGATAGCAAATGATATGAATGGCATTCTGTTTATTGAGGGAAGTCTTTATCAAGTAGGAAGGCTTTATATCATTTCCTAGCTACGGTCAGAATTTCATTCCAATCTCTTCAGGATTGTTTTCTTCACACTCAGATCCTCTCAAAACAAACCCTGAAGGCACTGGTCTTCACTAATCTGAGACATTTTCCAGGCACTCACAATTCTGCTTCTGTTCAAACTTTTAATGACTCTAATCTGACCAAAGTATCTATTTTCAGTATATAAAAAAGGTATAATTGAGGTAAATTCTTCTTGTAGTCAATGGAGAGAAATGGGTGCCAGGGAAGGTCAGCTTAAAATATTTAAATCCAAAGGCTAAAACTAGCCAGCAGGTAATCCTTACCTAATTTTTTGAGTAATCTAGATGATCAGAGGTGTTTGGAGGATATTGCACATTAAAAGCAGTATTTTTCCAAGTAAAATAATATTTCCACTCTTTTTAATTGTCAAGGTACACCTTATGTTTCTCACAGAAGTCCAGCAATTATTGTGGAAAGTTGTGCGATGTGTGGGAGGTCTGGTGTAAATTATGGATGTCAAATCTATATTTTCAAGCGAAAAATCAAAGGCAAGGTTGACTGCATATGAGTAAAAGGGGCAAATCACCCCCTGCCCATGCTGACACTGCTGAATTCCCGCTGTGAAATGAGTTGTGTCTTTAAGAAGACAGAAGCTGCTGAGCAGCCTTTCAGCCCCCAACTGCACAGGCAGGTTCAGTTTATTGGCAATTTTGGTGATTTGAAGAGAACACCAACAATTTAAAAATTCTTTCTGGAAAATTCTCTGGGTGTATTTAACATCATGGAAGAAGTGGAAGAAGTTGCTGGCTGATGCAGCTGTCCTGGGAGGCTTTAGCCCTGTGCTCTGGCACCAGTGCCAGAAACATGCAGAACATCTTACTCTGCTTGGTAATCAGTGTGATTCTGGAAAGAAGAAAGTACATTCCCCTGGAAATTTGGTCCATAAGCAAGTGAAAGTGCAGTGGAAATTGCTTTAAGATGAATGAATTAGAATTTTGAACAGAAAATATCCTAGCTAAAAAAAGCTTCTCTTTTTCCTAAACAGAACTCTGAGCCTTTCCGTAGATTCTCCTCCATGACAATGAAGTTGTATCTTGTGAGGCTATGGTAGAACATAAAAGGCAAAAAAAAAAAAAAANAGTGTAGGAAAGAAGGGAGTCGAAGTCTGGCTCTGATTTTTAAGGCATCCCTGATGGTAAAGATAATTATTAGAATCCTTTCATTGTTTGGTCAACCAAAATTGACTTAAGAAAGAGTATGGGAGGATTTATTCCTATATGCATTCCTAATTCAAGACAAATAGATTAAACCTTACTGATAAAAGCTTTCCAATAAACTAACAATAAAGAAACCACTACAAAAGGAATGAAGGGCCATCGACTATGTTGAGGAAGCCATGCAGACTTAATGTACTCTTCCAGGATAGTCTGTTTGCATAGAGACAAATCCTTAGTTTACATTCATGACAGACGTACCTCATGGACAAAAGGGACACAACAAAATCTGTTTCAGATAGCAGAAGTTAATACAAAGCCATTAACATGATTGTTAAATTTGCAGTTCCGTATATTTAACCCATAAATTCCATATAGCTTAAGTCATAAATTAATCTGTGTAGCAGTTCGAAGTTCACATCATACATATAATGAAAATAAGGAAAACTATGCCAAAAACTTCCAATGCAGATTGAATTTCATTTGTTGGGCTTTTTGAAGTCAGCTTCTAATGCCAAAACTCTTTTCACTGAAGTAGCTAATTAAAAAAAAAAACATAGCTTTCTCCCATTCCTCCCTTAAAGCCAGCCCAAATGGCTTTTCTATCAGTCATGTGTTTGTGGCATTTTTCATAAAATGAATATAAAAGAAATTAATATGATCGATAAGGGCAGACGTTAGAATCCTCCATTTCTCATTAACTTGCTGTACTTCATGGCACAACAATTGTGTTTTATATCAACTTTTTCTTTAACCTAAAACTGTTGGGGTTTTTCTTAAGGCTGTTTCTTAAAATTTTTTGAAATAATTCTCAAGTCTCTTTAGAGAATTCTCACTTTGTAGATCATATGTGACTCTATCTCATACTTAACCTCCATTTTCCTCAGCTCAGAAATGGATGGGCTGTCAACATAACACAAAAAGCTATCTGTAGCTACATTTATCAAAGAGGTGAGAGAAATAGCTGTACTTTTGAACTGACACAAAATTTTGAAGGAATAGTCCTTAAATATTCTGCCTACCCGTGGTATTCACAAAAAGCATCACATAAGTGTGCATCCATCAGTATTCTGTAGGCACTTCAGGGTTTAAAAATTTTCTTGTTAATCAATGACACATGAACATGGTAATTTTAGCCTCTTGATCTTGTCTACATTAAACACATAGAAATCTTAGGGCCTTTATAGACAGAGAGGAGAATCACATTGTTCTTTTTAAAGATGATGGGAGCTGAAGCATTTGGCTTCTCACTGTCGTGTTCAGCGCCATCCCACAGCAAATCAAAGCCTCATGCACTTTGAAAACATTGCTAATTAATAAATGTTAGGAATCTGACATAAAGACGAATCTTTATTTCAGAACTCTAATGGTGAATTTTGAAAATCCCCTGAAAGGTCATTCTGGATCAGTGCTCCGCTAAAATTATACCTTGTTTTGTCTAGCACTCTTTAGTAGAATACATTAGACTGATAGCCACTCTTGGCCAGAAAAATGGACCTGGAGATCACACTGGAATGTAATTTTTCAATTTTTCTTCTATTTTCTCCTTTCATTTCTTTGTGCTAACAGTACAGAAATTAGGCTATCTTATTACATTCTATCATCTCATCTTCTGATTCTGACATGAAAAAGAGGAGTTTAGAAAAATGGGATCTAATAATGCCATAAAAATGCACTGCACTATTTCAGAACCCCTACAAGATATTTTTTGTTTAACTGTGGACTATGGTTTATATTGGGGGTTTTTTTCTGCCCCAATACAGAAGTCTCTAAGACCCCTCTAAATATATTTAATTAATCTACTGGTTTGCAGTGAATCCAGACAAGCAAGGGAAGAAGAAAAGGTATAGCTTGATATATGCTTTTTATGTATTCCTTTAAATTTATGTTAATGTGTCAGAGTATTGCCCCCAAAGGAGAATCATTATGATATTCTCAGAGACAGCTGGATGCTGCACTCAGATTTGGATCTTATTATGAGTAATCTTCACTTAAATGAGTGCATTTATAGCTATATTACAAACAATTTATTATCTCAGAAATCAGTGAAGGAGCACACAAAAGAAGCTAAAGCAAGCTTTTGCTGCTCATTCCCATAATACATTTTTATTAAAATAAAGGAAATAAAAATTCTCAGTTAAGGACAGCAGGAACTTGTTATATATAAAGGAATAAACATTTTATGAATCTGAATTGGTATTCATTCTATGAAACTGAATTGAAGAGGTTAGTAAGTGGGTTATTATTCAGACTTAGGGAAAAAAAAAGTGTTGTTTTTAAAATTATTAAAGGTTATTTTCCTTCCTAGAACTCTCCCTGGAACAACAAGAGGTCACTTAAGGTGATGACTCATTTTATTCTCATCTCTTTGCAGTTGCATGAGATTGGCAACATTAGGATCCCTCCTACTTAATTCCTTCATTCCCAAAATCTCAGAGGACAGAGCTATGCCTTTCCAATTTAACTGAACTGAGTTTCCTTCTGGAGTTTGTAAGGATTAGGGAGGTTAAGAAAGAAAATGGGATTATGGTTTAGTGGCTGGACATATGGGCAGTGGAGGCTGCTCTGATGCAGCAGCCTGCAAGCTCCGTGTCAGCCTGCTGCACTGTACCTCCTGGTCACCCAGCTGGGTCAGCGTGCTGCTGTCTGCCAGATGGGGCTCAGAGTGCAGGGGACATCATTGCATTCAAACATGCCTCTGGGAGATTAAATCGCTAGTTTAAAACACGAGCTTTCCTAAATTTCTACATGCATGTGTCTCTGCATTCTTTTTTTTTTTTTTTTTTTTTTTTTTTTTTTTTGGTGGCTATTCAAAATTCTTAAAACCATTTTGTTGGCAAGGTTCACAACTCTTGTTTCTCAGTGCAGATGCTGAATGGATACTGCATTTCCTGGAGAGTAATGGAGACATTTGGAGAGAATACCAACCCTATGACAAATTCCATCTAATAAATTACATTTTTAATAGAGGTGCTGGATCCAGCTGGTCAGCTGTGTCAATTCATGCAAGCAATGTTTGAATCAAATGCAATCAGAGCACAGTGACAGTATTCAGAAAAGTCAAGCAAGGGCTCATAGGATCAAACCCACTAAGCTGTAATACACTTTCATAACCAGCTCTTTATCAGCCCTTCATCCTGAATGCATGGTTATCAGCTTCAGACTTGCAGCTCACCCTTCTGTGTGCCCTTAATAAGTACTTTAAAACAATTCAGCACAAAGGGAGAAAAGTTTTTCTTGACTTGTGGAAAACACGGGGTTTGAAACAACCTTTACCTAAAACTGTGATCTCAGCATTGCTTTCAGTTATGCCTTGCAAGAGCTGTTGTGTACCATGAACAGGTTATGCAAGAGCACCCCCTGGATAAAGCAAAAAAAGTGAAATAATTTCCTCCCCGTCATTCGTACAGGTTATTTTGGCAAATTCATTGTATTACTTTGAATTGGCTTGTTTCACAGAATTGTTTTGTTTTTCCTGAGAGCCGGGTTTGAGTGTGTGTACGTGTGCTGAGGGGCAGGCGGGAAAAGAGGAAAGGTGCTTTGCTATTCATGTTCGCTGCACACAGCAACATGATAGCCATTGTACAGAGTTTAACAGAAAATAGGCTGGGTGTGGTGCTACACACAGAGACCAAAGCGGATAAACCTACCCCCACGTGGGGAAGTTTCCCAGCCTCACTTCTTTTCTCAAATACTGATGTCTTTGAAGGCTTGTAGCTGCTGTAGTTGGCAACATCCACAATGGCATATTAAATACAGCCACAGAATAATAATTGTTTAGTTGTTTGCATGCACCAGGGCCCAGTTTTGACCAGCTCGCCTCCTCACAAAAACCCGGGCACAGTTCAAGGGTTAGCAAGGACTACAGATGGTCCCCCCTGAGTTGCAGGGACACAGCTGCTTTTTTAAGGAAAGAAAATTTAATTATTGCAAGCTGGGCCATGCCTCTTACTCTCAGGCTGGAGAAAGTTTTCCAAGATATTTTAGTTAATTATCAGCATTTTACACAATGAAATAACATAGCCCACTGCCTAAAGTACTTATTTACTGACTAAGAGATTTGGGTTCATAACTGTGGTATACGAAGAACTGCTAACTTCTCAGAGGTGTTTATGATTACTCATTTCCAACAAAATTAAGGTATTTAGTTGCAATTGCATATTTCTATATAGTCATGGAAAGCAAAGTGGGGAGAATAGTGATTTCGTACGCCAATGAGCAGAAATATTTTAAAGTGAAATGCACCAAAATCCTGTGGTCATGGAGACCATAATACTTCAAAAGGCAGAAGTAGTGTGCAGTGAGAAGATTTTTCTTTAACCTTGTTTCCCTTGTCCTCATGTCCTAACCTGATTATCTGCCTATTCCTTTGGGAATTCTTAAAACACAGGCTTCCAAGGATGCAGAATGTGCATGCAGTACAGAATGAAATACATAGAACACTAATCTTGCTTAAATAAATATCTTGTAAGATATTGAAAATTTTACTGATTGTGCTGACTGAAATATCAGTAAGAGCTGTGTCTAAGATGTCATACAGTTTTAGAGGAGAAAGGAAGAAAATGATTGTTTATGTTTTTTAACATTTTTAGTTATAACATGCCTGATTTAAATGAGAAGGTGAAGACTTACTCCCCTGGTACGTGTGTTAAACTCTGGTTAGTAAACAGCTTAAACTAAGCTTATCTGGATTACAGGCTGCTTCAGCATCCTGTATCTCTGGCAGGTCAGCATTACATAGGCATTGAACTACACAGGAGCAGCATTTCACTGTACTTTGCATAGTAGCTTAGGTTTTTGGGTTTTTTTGTTTCACCAATTGATACATGTAAATAAAGATTAAGGTGTCAGTAACCTTTCTTCACCATGTTCATCTTGCAACTGTGATACTTAGAATAACCTTAAAAGCCGTTTCTCATTTTTCAGATATGAGGGATATGACCACACTTGCAACATTTAAATCCTTGTAAAGGGTTGTCCTTGATAAAGCCACAAAACAAAAATGTATTTGTCTTTTAAGGCATAGTTACTATATACCTGTCATAGCTGGTATATAGTGGAGTCACTATATACCAACACACACTCCTTACTTTGGGGTGATGTATGACTAAACAGAATAATACAGAAATACATTGAAAATAAAATACAATCTGAAACAACAGCTGCCTGTTGAGAACAGAGACTTGTATTTGAAGGTTATTTTATATAGCTAAATCTAGTATATTTAGGTATATAAATCCAGTTTCATATCCAGTAACCACATCTCTGTGGGCCCATAATGGGGATGCACACAGTGGAAGTATAAGGCTTTACAGCCACTGTTTCTACGTGAAGGTAAGGCTGACTCTGAGCTAGGCATTACTGGAAATGTAGCAGTTGTGGTCACCTGGTGCTTTTCTAGAATCACAGGTAGGGTTTGATGCCATTGAGTTCCTATGCTTTCATTTTCTAGGTCCTGAATTATCCTTTCTCTTTCTTAGCTTAGCTATGGTGCCTCAGAGAGGACTCTGTGTGCAATAGCAGTAACAACAGAATATGGTGACTGCATGCTTGTTAATGACTTTCAAACAATGCAAAAACCAGAATTCCCTACAAAAAGCTTGAAATATATTCTAAAGTACCTCCAATGCTATTTTCAAGTGTTGATAACCAAGTATAATTTCAAGGGCTTTTGCACTCTCTTGGATGTCTTTGCAATAATAAATCACAACAGACTTATTTTATATAATCAAAAAAATACTACGTAAGATGTAATTTCAGAATTCAGTATTTGCCTTGTTTTACTTATACACAGTCCTCACATACAGGATCTACCTTTCTGTCTCTGTTTACTCTTCTTAAAAACTCCTGGTTAATGTAGAGAATAAGGATACATCCAAATTTGTCCTTCTCTGGACTGACATCCTTAAGCATGTATTATTTCACTTTCTAATATCTCTGACATGTGCTCCTGGGTATAAGAGTATCACTACATTTTTTGGCCTCCAATGTGTCTGTCTCTTTCCAGTGCAAAATTTTCTAGTGATTCCTGTTTCCTGGTAGTCTGAATAAAAGAATGTTGTTTTGGGTTTTTTTTTTTTTTTTGGGGTGTTGTTGTTGTTGTTGTTTAAAACTTACAGAAGTGAAGTAATTTTTAGGGTGGAGGGTATGTGAGAGGATGCTTTTTATAGGGCACAACGGAGAGGATAATATATATGACTGCAGATGTTGTAAATCATAGAAGTAGAGTTACAACTGCAAGTCACACTCTTTCTTTGCTTACTTTTTTATCTGACAGCAGTTGGCAAATGTGTGTAACACAGACAGACCTTCTGGTCCAGCCCACAAATTCTTTAAATACTGTCAGTTTTGCTATATTGACACGCATGTGTGCACACAATCATAGATACATTAGGATCTATTGTATGGGGAATGGACACATCACAGCTTGCTTGCTGTGGATAATTTGGATGAAATTTCTTGCTTGACAGTAAGCCACTTACATAGGAAGGTTGCTTACCAACAAGAAATAATATGTTATTCTTTTTCTTTGGATAAACAGACCTGCTGGTTCACAAACCGAAGTAAGCTGGTTTAATCACAGTAATGGTAGGAGAAATCTCTGTAAGAGTTTAGATCTCCACTGATGTAGGTGTATGAGAAAATGTCACAGTAACTCTAATTTTCTTAAGGACACTTGCACTGCCTGTCATGTTCGCTCTCACAAACTTCTGAAGAGGTATTATGCTCTCCCAGAATAACCCAAAAATGCGTGTGCTTGTCTTTGGCTTTACTATCACAGTACGTGTGCTTATTGCATTCTGCTAAAGCTTCCTCATATAAAAATAATTCACAACCGAAATGCCTCATCCTGGTCAAGGTTTCCTCATCCTGAATGCATGCTTAGTCTCTCCACTCCACATTCATAAATAGTTTGAGAGACTTCAAGCATCTGAGGTCATTGTGCTTCACACAATTGTTCTTTGTTGTGCTCTGTGAAGGAGATTACATGAGGGCAAGCTGGAATTCCTGGATACCATATTTCTCACTATTGAAGGGCTATCTCCTTGAATAAAAAAAGCAATAAGGCTATCTGAAGTGACCTTGGCAATTGTTCATGTAATTTATGACATTGTAAAACTAGATGTGAGTTCAAATCAAGTAGTCCTAGAAAACCATAGGGATCACTTTCAAGCCTGATAACGTCTCTGAACTGGGCAAAATTTGCTAGATGAAGGATACATTTTCTGAAATATAGCTCTTTGCATCAAGCAACATATTTAATTAGTATTTTCCAGTGATTTAACCCTGTCTGTTATAGCACTTCATTGTCATCAACTGCTGAGCTGTTAATCCCTATGAGCATTTTAAAATTAAACATATGTAATGGGAAAATGTTGCTGTTCAGAAGGGGTAACTCTTAGTAAGTAAAGCCAAAAAGTAAGTTGCAGAGAATCTCATTATTGCTAAATGAATATTACTAATACAGCTACTTGCTGGTAGATAATAAAGTATTCAACACCATTTTATATTTCTACTACTTCTACTAATACTACTATTTTAAATTAATATACTACTACTACTACTACTACTACTACTACTACTAATAATAATAATAATAATAATAATAATAATAATAATAATAATAATAACAACAACAACCATCATCATCATCATCAACTTGTTAAATTTCTTTTCATACCTCTTAGCTTGATGAAAAGGAGGCATGCAATGGGGTGCAAGGAAAACTCTGTCTCCCTCTTCTAAAAACCTTTTAATGCCATTCCTTAGTGAGAGAGGTAGGACAACTCCAAGCTTCCAGACCTTTAGTTTTCAGAAAATAAGATGGTGGATAGTGGAGGGAAACTATAAAAGCAGCAGAGAGAGAAAGCTGTCACAGACACTGTACTTCATCCTGCACTTCAAAGAATTCTGTGGGAATAAGCATGTGTTATGGCTGCCACTGGAAGATCTTCAGTTCAGCCTTTGCTTTATTAAACACCCAAAATCCTAAAGACTCAAAGCCAGTGTGCAGAGCAGCCCACGATTTTGGACCTAAGCTAATTTTAAATATGATCTTACTCTCTATTTTACATTATACTGAAGTGTGTGTCCACTTTGAGACCAAAATATGTGAATCTGGGCCAACAAATGTATAAAAAATTAAATTCTTCATTCCTCCAAATGTAATTCTGTTAAGGAATTGAGAAGCTTCCTAGTGCCATGAAATCACAGAGCTGGGAGGCACCACTTAGCCATTCTCAGCAGGCAAGGTCCTCATTCAGGCCCAAAATTATAAATCTTCACTGAATGTGGAAGCTGTAGTTTACATTCTCTTATTTATATTTGTACCCACAAGATGTGACAGGGTCTGTCATGAAACTTGGGTTCCAACACTTGGTGTTTGACTGACAGTGGATGATAGCAGCTTGGATGGAGCTTCAGAGAATTCTGCATCTCCATCCACACCTAGAAAAAAAAAAAGAATGAGAAAGAAATTTTGGCAATAGGTTGTTTTTGTATGTGTGGAATATATCTGTGCAGATCTGAACTTTGTAACACAGAGGGAATTGGCCATATATATATCCATAAACGGAACTGGAGTTTTTCCTGAGAATTATATCCTCACATTACTGTTACAAACATTCTTTGTTTTATATATACATTATACATTTAACATACAACTTAGGCTGCATGCTATTCCAAGAAACAGGAGGCACTTTCTTCTGGTCCTCATCCCATCAAGTCCATGACAATGGAGTCAGGAAAACCATGTAGCATCTTACCTCAGATACCATACCATTTCTATGACCCTAAATTACAACAGAGAAATATTTTTTCAGCAGCTTTCAAATAAAAAATTAAAAACCTGTTTATTTAATGTTAATGTGTTTCAATGTGTGACACTTTCGTTTTGTGAGAGACTACAATGTCAACAATCATTTACAATTAGAAAATTTTTGACTTAAATTGTAATTTGAAGCTACAACCATGCTTTTAATACATAAAATGTAAAACATTTTAAAAGGTGAATTTGTCAAAATGCATTATTTAAACTGACTAGAAACTGTCATATTCCCTTGTTTATTTAGGGAGTTCAGGGTGATGTTCAAACATTGGGAACTTTTGTAAAATATAATAGCTGAAGAATTTGCCACAAGCACTGTACTTGACAAGTGTTTGAAATTTTACTGATTTCAGGCTGCAATTAAGAGGAAAGAGAAGTACAACAACAGCCTTTTTTAATGAAGGTTTATTTCTTTATGGTTATCAATGTATAAAAAGCATTGTGTGGATTTGCTATGTTTCATGAGATTACAGCTGGCTTTAGTGCTCCAGTAATGCATCTGCAGAGACCACATGAGACAAGCAGATGCTGGGTTAATGAGATCGCCCATGGATGTGTGGTCTGCAGTCCAGCATCCACAGGAAGTGTAATGAAACCTGAACACATTGTACGTTAGTATATTTTCATATTTTTCTACTCTTTAAACAAAATATTTCCATAGTTACTATAATTTTGCATCCTTCTAAGCCAAAAAAAAGGCAGAAGGAAGCAGCACCTCAAATCATCCTCTGCGAATGCAAGCACAATCAGCATATGTGTGAAAGAGCACAAAATACAAAACCCAAGAAAGTCTCAAGCATTAGTCTTGAAGAGCTTTCAATAAACAGCATAAACACAGATATTTAAAATACCATACAGCATTCACTAGAGTCGTCATCGACAGGGATTTGGTACAAATTACCTGCAAACTGATGGATGGCTCAGTATCAACAGCTGGTAATGCTTGTAACTCCAGACTCCAGTTTACAAGCTAAGGAGGTACTTATAGAGTTCAGAAAGGTCATGGATTTCAGTCTATTTTGATATTCACTTACAACCAATGTACCTCCCTGTTGTTTTTGGGTTTCTGCCCAAGGAAGTGGGGGAGGAGTTCAACATGGCCAGAAATCTCTACAACCTCCGCATTTACTGAGAACGTCTATTGTGTAAGACCTTCATTTTAGCTTAGAAGTCCTATTGTCAAACATTTTTCTAGGTTTTCCAGTTTTCAACAACTATTCTCTTTTCCCTCTCCTTTGAAGAAAGATAACATCCTGTCCAACCTCAAGTAGGGAACCCCTCCTCCATGTGTGCGTGCACTTGAGCATGAATGCAGTCCTATTCTCAACTCTTGGCAAATACTTGTGTGGATCTTTAAGCAACTGTATTGAATTTGAATTGAACTCTCTGACTCAGGTGTCAGTATTACCCAGGAGTCTATCATGCACCCTTTTAGCAAAGGAGAAAGCAGACTAAAACACAGTACAACCTAGTTTGAGAGAGGATAGAAATTAGTGAAGTTCTATGTACATGTGCAAATCATATCTGCAATCACAGAACCAGTCAGGTTTTCTGTTGAAGCAAGCTCAACAATTAAGAAGAGGAAAGAAGTCCTTAGAATAATACATCTACCTTCTTTCCATACAAGACACTGATTTCCTGTCTGTTTCTCTCCCTGTTTTTTCTGACTTTTCTTCCCTTCTGTCATAGGTGTTTCATCTTCTGAGGAAAAGACTAAAAATGATTTTGCCATAGAATCAGTGTCTTGATGTTAGATATCTTGCGGATATTTTATCAGAAATCAGTGTCAAATGCCCAGAGGCTGAAAGAATTCTGTCACAGGGTTTTGATTATCCTGAATTTAATGAAAGTCAGTAGGGGATTTTCATGGTAGAGGATTCAAAACTATTCTTTTGCCATCATGCTTTACAGCTCTCTGCTGAATGGAAGCAGTTGTAGGGGTGATTAGACAAGCCACATAAGTTCACCTAGAATATTTCTGAGTAAAGAGGAATCATTTAGAGTTTTAGTGCCTACTTTCTAAATGCTCCTATGAAAATTAGAACTTACCTCCTCTTAGTTACTCAATGATAAGCACACTATCATAAATTGTTAGTCACAGGAGCAAGGGCTGATTCACCACTACATTTACTTGACAATCAGAGGAGTGTTGAAAATGTGGGCTCAGATTTAACCTATATAACATGAGATACCTAGCAGAAATACAGGTCTTATGATTGTATCAGTCCTGTGCTATTTACAGGCAGTAAAAGATGGGTTCCAAGCCCAGAAAGGGTTTTGGTTAGAATATTTGCCCATATAATCCCTAATTTTAGGCTGGATGAGTCTCCTCCAATGTCCTTGTTCTTTGAAGATTAAAGTTCTACTATGAGATGAGGTGAAATTAATTATAACTTTATGAGGTTGTTTCTGCCATGTCAGAATAAATTACAGCAGTCTTCACCTGTCTGCAGTGTAGACAGTCTGAATACACATGGAAAGAGTGTGCAGAAGGTGTGAGCAGCCCTAAGGAGATTAGGTGGCTTTCTCCAGCAATAGTGAGGTTTATGTCTCTCTGTATTGTATAAGTCAGCTTTGCCCAGGTAATAGTGATTATTGGTCACGTATACCATATTACCATGGTCTCAGGACTGGGAACTCTTTGTTGGTTTGTAATGTGCATTAGGGAATTAATCTTGCAAGATGCTGAGGAGATGATTTTTAGAAAAGGCATTAGATGTGAGGACGCTTGGCTATCTGGATTATTAAATCAAGGAACTCGAGGGAGAGACATGAAAGAATCAGACATATAAAAATGTACAATGCACAAGTTATGAAATATAATTAAGTGTAATTAGCAGTTTATGTCAGAAAATAAAGAACAGCTTTTCCTGATGGACCTGTTCAGCTCTTTAACATCAGAACACATATAAAATAGTCCATATTTTTCCTTCCTAATATTACTTTGAGAATATAAGAAGGCAAATTAAATGCAAAAATGTGTCTTTGCAACCATACACAATTTGCAGACCTTTCAACCAATAAAACATGCATTTAGACATTAAGAAAAATATTTTATTCTTTTTAATTTGTTTTGAAGAGCAGCTCCTAGTGATCAGTTGCCACAGAACACCAAAACTGAAGGAGTAAAGCAAGACAAAATACAACCATGAAATCTGAGATCGTATAAACAAAGGTGAAGTTTGTAAGAATTCTGGAGAATGGGATCAGGATCTCAGTTTGGTATTGAAAAAAAAAGAAAAGTAGTTCCTAAATCTTACAATATGAAATTTTCCAAGACAATAACAAAATGTTATCAATAGAAAGAAACAACCAATAAATGACTGCAAAAGGTAAAGACTCAGGTAGTCAGAGATACAACACAAAAGGATCTGGAAATGCAGTGATCACATATTCAGGACAAGTCAATTTAATGCTACAGGTAAGGGTAGTTGAAAGACTTAAATTTATTCTAGGGAGCATACAAGCCAAGAAAGGCAACTATTCCAGTGCTGATGGAGTCTCTGCTTCAGAGGAGATGTCTGTGAGCAGTCCAGGTTTCATGTATACATACTACCTTACAGGAAAATACAAATGCAACAGTACTGATGCAAGTTCACTCTTCTTTGCCTATACCGGAGAGTGGGAGAAAGTGCATGACTGCCTTAGTATACTTCTGAGCCCCAATTAATAAATTTTACTGTTAGTCTAAGTTTAGACCCTGCTTTTCTGACATACTTACGTGAATTTGTAACCTGGGTTGGGTTTTTTTAGTATTTTTTACTTTTTTGGGCAGAAGAGAAGCAGAGGGAAATATATCTGTCTATAATGTGCATATGCAACAAAAGGCAGAAAGAAATAAAATATGAAACCTGACAGGCTATAGGTAGATCACTGGACAGACTACTCAAGGTTGAATTGGCAAAGGCAGGACCCAGCAGACTGAAGAAGAGGTAAATAACATGCCAGTAAAGGGACAGTAGGGCTGGTGAAAATCACTGGGAAAGGAGAGAAGAATACTAAGCAGGGGATGGTGGTAGAGAAAGTGGATGCTTTAAGATCTTTAGTCATGGCTGTCGTACTTGTCAGTAACAGCAGCAAGCAGTGAGGTGTAACAAATCAACCACATGGCTGCTACCTCTGCTGGAAAGGGAAAGGATGAAAAAACACCAACCTCTTTCAGATGAAGCTGTATATGTTTCTGCACACATGATGAATATTCCCAAAGGAGAGTTTGACTAGGATGCTGACTGAATATGTTCCCTTCACAAACTCTCTTGGGCTTTTTTAAATACCTCTTAGTCACCAGTATATTCTCTTTGTGCCTTATCCCAAGGGCCACTTCATTTTCAACAGCAGAAGCACTCATAACCACGTTCATTTAGCACTCATTTAGGAACACCTCTGAGGGAGAACCTTGTTTTTCTTGTTTAACTTTTCCTTCTCTGCACTTGTGGACAGTCCAGGGCAGTCCATTTATATTGTATTTGCATCGCACACACATGTCCTGGACTCTCCCCCTGCTGCTAGCTACTTAATATTAATGGTTGTACGATAAATGACTCCAGAGACTGTCACAGTTAAGCAGATAGAATGTAAATTAATCTGACAGGTGACTGGCTGTCCTTCCTGTAGTTTGACAGCTCAGGCAGAGAGGGAACAGCCAGTTCCAGCTAAGGGAACCCAGAGTGGCTGGGCGTGGCGGAGGGGGGACTCCTGTGCCCCAGCGGTCCCTGGTCTCATTCCCAGCAGTGCATCCCAGTGACTTCAGTGGGGGATACCTGCAGGTCAGAGACTTGGTTTTCACCTTAAAGTGTAACAGAATTGCTGAAACCAAGACGTTTGGATGAGGGTTTTGTCACTTACTGTATGGTTTTTTTCTTTTCCTGCTTTTCCCAGCAATAGTACTGGATATTCTATTCCTCTTTGAGGGAAGTAGATACTGTTCATGTTATTTTGGGGGGTTTATAAGCAAACAAACAAACAAAAAAAAAGCTTTGGTTCCATCTTATTTCGGGGGGGAAATGCTGTAATTAATGCTACACTACTTCTTATACAGTACTTCATGATCCATAATACTCTGTGTGCTATATAATACTCTAATTTAATTTTGCATGTGGGTTGGTTTTTTTTACGTGGGAGGCTTAATTTAAAGGAGCATAGAAAAAAAATTGCACCAGAAGCCTCATTTCACATACACAGTGGTAAAGCCAGTGTTGCAAACTGTGGGCTCTAGCCAGGTTCCTTTACATTTTGCTGAAGAAAAAAGAAGCAAAGTAAGGGGTTTTAAAGGAGCATTTTATGTATAAAACCTGCTCAAAGCCAAGTACCTTAAAATGGTGTCTGTTGTAAGGTTGAGTTTTTAAGATGTCAGTTTCCTGCATCTCTGTCTCTTGTATCAAATTAGCTAATTGTAATTGCAGCTCTGCCTCCAGTAGGAAGGCTTTTGTACTGAAAGAGCTAGCCTTACAACAGAGGGACTGACTGTAATTGTCTTCTTGATGTGACAGCAGGCATGACAATTTAAACTAGAGAGAATATTTGACAGAATGGCTTCATGAAAATATACTTTTTATTGAAGCTAAAATGTATTAAGGAGACCTACTAGTTAGGTAGGAGGTTTCGCTTTCTTTTTCTTCAATGAGGCCGATTTTATCTTCTGAGACCACAACCAGTCTTGAATGTAAGGATTCCTCTCCTTGCTGTACTCGATCAAGCAATCTGCCCAGCACCCAACTGTGCTCACACCAAACCAACGCCATAACAACTCCAGACTCTTTGTGTGGATTTGACTGCTGTGTGGTGCTGACATAGCTTCTCTGGATTAAAGATCCTGGTGGCTCTTTTCTCCTTACTTTCACCAATTGGTTGCAGTGAAAAATGCCACCTTTCCCACTGAATCCTGGCTCTCATACATCAACTGAAAGACCGATCAAAGTCTGCACATCTCCATTTTCACATAACTAAGGGGGACAGAATTTCTTTTTACGGTGGAACAAAAAAGAACCTGGAAAGTGAGAGGGCTGCTGTGGAAGGGTGTGCTTCACATCTGACTTTAATTCATAGTGTCTTGGTTTTGGCTGGGATAGAGTTAATTTTCTTCCTAGTAGGTGTATTTCAGATTTAAGATAAGAATAATTTTGGTAATACACCAATCTTGTCATCTTGCTGAGCAGCACTTACCCTAAGACAAGGGCTTTTCAGCCTGTCGTGATGCCCTGACAGTGAGGAGGCTGGAGGCCTCAAGAAGCTGGGATGAAACACAGGCAGGACAGATAACCCCAGCTGGCCAGAGGCATATCCCATACCACAGGATGTCATGATCAGCGTATCTACTAGGGGGAAATCTTGCCAGGAGGGTCACTGCTCAGGAGCTAGTGTGTATCCAGCCATTGATGGTGAGCAGTTGTTTTCATTTCCATTCATTTCTTTTCTTTTTTGTTTGTTATTTTGCTTTTGTTGCAATTATTTTTAATTATTACTATTAATATTATTGTTATTTTTATTATTATGTTATATCTCAATTGTTAAACTCTTCTTCTCTCAACCCACAAGTTTTCATTCACCCTTTCAATTCTCTCCCCCATCGCACCAAAGGGGAAGGGAGTGAGCTGCTGTGTGGGGCTGAGTTGCTGACTGGGGTGAAACCATGACACATGCAAAGTCAGCAAGCTACGCCCCTCTAAACTCACTGATGGAGGCAGGAAAAGCAGTCACTTTTATTATATATCCTGTATTTTTTCCTATGCAAAACCAGAAGACTTCAATGACTAGAAAGTGAGCTTGAAACCTCTTACAAGTACTCAAAAAGAAAAGCGTAAGAAAGGAACTGACTGTGATAGATACCAGGTGCCCATCAAGCTGCTCCATCACTTCTCCTCCTCAAATGGAGGGGGGAGAAAATATAACTAGTCTTTTATGTTACAGATAAGTACAACATTCACCAATTACCAACCAGCACAGGCAAAACAGACTCAGTTAGGGGAAATTAATTTCAGTCATTACCAATCAAATCAGAGCAGAGTAATGAGAAAAAACCCCAAATTTTAAAGCCCCTTTTCCCCCACCCCTCCCTTCTTCCAGGGCTCAACTTCTCTCCCAAATTCTCTCCCAGTGGTACAGGGGGACAGGGAATGGAGTCTGCAGTCAGTTTTTTGCACAGTCAGGTCATCCCACATTATCACTGCTGTCGTTTTCTCCTCCACTGGAGGACTCCTCACCCTCTTTCACTGCTCACGTGTGGGGTCCCTCCCAGAGTCCTCCACGAGCTTCTCCAAAGTGAGCCCTTCTCATGGGCTCCAGTTCATCATGAACAGTTCCAGCATGAGTCCCTCACGCTGTTACAAGTCCTGCCAGAAAATCTGTTCCTGCATGAGCTCCTCTCGCTCTGGAGACACAGTTCCTGCCAGGACCCTGCTCCAGCACAGGCTTTCCAGAGAGTCACAGACTCCTTCAGGCATCCACCTGCTCTGGTGTGGGTCTCTCCATGCTCTGTAGGTGGGTTTCTCCTCCACTATAGACCTTTATGGGCTCAGCGGCACAGCTGTCTCACCATGATCTTCCCCTTAGGCTGCAGGGGAGCCTCAGCCCTCAGGCACGGAGCACCTCCTCCCTCTCCTCCTTCATTGCCTTTGATTTCTGCATAGCTGTTTCTTTCACTCTTCTCTCACAGCTGTGGTTGTGCAACAGGTTTTTTTCTCCTTTTACATGCACTGCCCCAGAGGTGTTACCACCACTGCTGATGGACTTGGCTTACTGACTTACTGGGCTTAAAAGTAATTTTGAGCTGGGACTCTTCTGAAATATGAATTGTGGCACAACAAAATAAAAATGTGTGATGGTCCAGTATATTTCTTTGGATGCTACCAATTTTGTTTCCTGCAACAGAGACAAGATCAATAGTGCTAAATAGCAGACATGATGCAAAAGAATTGATGTTACTCTTTTGTAGTAATAATTTAAAGCCAATCAGAAAAAGAAAATTTTATTCTATTCACACTTCCTGGATCTGCAAAACTGAAAGTATCAGCAGAGTCTCTGGATTCTTCAGGAATCCTTTCTGGGTTTCTGCTAGGGTATTTACCCCTGAGCCCATTAAGGAGGTTATATGGGGTCTGGACTGCCAAGAAGCAATGGATCTGGAACCTCCCCAGGCAATTACTGACCCTGCAGTCAGCAGTTTCAGCACTTACATTTGCAGCTCTGTTGAATGGATCTGCTGAATCACCTGAAGAAAACCACTGGAATTTCAACATGCCAGGCAGAGAAGCAGACAGTTTTGTGTTCCATCATTGGGCTGGCTGCCTGGCAAGGTTTCTGAGGAATTTGGGCTGCCATCCAGATTTGGTGGATCTGGGCCATTCAGCTTTTGCACAGCAGGCAGGCTTTGTTAATGCTCTGGAACAGGAGTACCAGTCTAAGGTTTGACTGCAAAAAAGAGTGAAGGGAAAAGAAACCATTTTCAATGAAGTTGGTTTGAAAATCAACTTCTGGAGTATCCATCTAATGGAATTTGCTTGCCCAGACTAGTTCTTACAGCTATTCACCACAGTATTTCCAGGTGCAGAGAGGCTCACATTTCAGCCACTTGCTGACATAAAATGCCTTGCTGTTCCAAGGAAAGGCTCATTGTAGGAAGAGGAACTGGCAGACATAAATCCAGTGTGACTGAGAGCAGGACCTCCTGCATATGAGCAGGTAAACCTAACCACTAGGTAATGGGAGAAAGGAGTTAATGCTTTTCTATGAAACATATTATCAACTTTTAAATAAGGGCTAGTGCTACTTTATCACTTAATTGATAAACTTTGGAATACTGTTACATGTGGGATAAAACACTCAACCCTTAAAAGTCAGGAAGCTGATTAGAAAATTTATCTTTCAGCCATCTTGCTGTTTGGTTATTAAAACCAAGCACTTGCAGCTATGCATGCTAACAGCAAGAGGATTTCCCATCTGTGGTGTAATTGCTTTTGTCAGTTTGTTTCAACGCAAAAAGGTGCTGCTGTTTCACAGAGAATTTGCTCAGGGAGGTTCCTGGCACATCAACTGCTAACTACTGATGTCCTGCCAAAGGAACAGAAAACGTTGCCTCTCTACTCTGCAATAAACTTGCTAGGATTGTGCACCTGTAACGGAAGGAAAGAAGGGAAGTAGGGGAAAACCTACAACAAATCATTTGCTATCAAACTTGTTTGGCTATAAGGTGAGATAGGTTGTGGTTTTTTCTAGATTTTTGATAAATGAAAAACACTTCCTCCCACTTAAATTCAGTTAGTTCATCCTCTTTGTCTTTTTTAGGTCTACTTACGGTTTTTAATCCTACAATACTATTTTTAAACAGAAGTGTTTGAAAGCTCTGTATCTACTTTTCAAGCTGGAACCATGAACTATAGCTTGAAACTAGTAATGAAATTTAGCGTTTTGGGTTTTTTTTCCTCTGAAGTGATTTTTAGTAATTTAAAACCTTTTTTAAATAGTTGTTAGAGCTTAAAGATGGACTAATGAGGCCAGGAGGTTTTACTTCTCTGGATTCCTGATAGGAAATTACACTGCAAGAAATTGCAGCCTTAGGCCCTTAGATCTCACAAATATCCGTCCTAAAGTCTCAATGAACAATATTCTCCTTATATTCCTTTGAATACATGTTTAGAATATCAGTTAGGTGTATCAGTGATGTTAAGGTTTTCAGTCCTGCTATCTTCTTTAGACTGTCCTCCCCAACAGCAGCTGTTCCATGAGAAATGACGGAGAAAGTACTATGACTAGACTGTGAGGAGGTATATGTTCTGCAGGAAGAGAGGAGTCTCAACACAATTATCAAAACTGTACTTAGATTGTGTTTATTTGAAAGAAAGGAAATTTACTTAAGGGAAGCTATAATTTTGGGTAGTTCGTGCAGCGACATATTGGTGCTTTGCGCTCAGCTCCTGCAATCTCTGTCCATAACTGACTGTGGTATTTTCTTACAAGTGGTGAGGGTTTGATATTACTAAAGAAGTGAGACCAGAAACAACATGAGAGACCTAACTGGTTGGAAATGCTTGGCTGTGTAGTGGTATTAATAACATGATGTTCCAGCTATAGAATTTGGAGGAGGTGGGAAATTACAAACATTGGGTGAAATTTTGAGGCCATTGTGGTGCTTCCAAGTTCAGTTTGGTCCTCTGCTGGAGAGAGTTCAAACCCACATCCCTCCTGCTGCCCTGGGTATCAGGATATGGGCTGCTCTGCATGTTCCTGTAGCTTGTTCAAAGGTCAGTAGATAAAAATGGCTAAAACATTCTTACAAGTGAGGACTCTTCCCCTCTGGTAAGTGTGATCATTACCTGGCTGTTGAACCAAGCTGATACTTGTTTTCTCTTTTTTGTAAAATGAATCTTGAATCCCTTTGCTGTGCAGCAAAGCAGCTTAAACAGGGTGATCCAGAATGTCTTCCAAAGCAGAATAGTCAGTAACAATGAGAAGAATGGACCTCGCTCACTGCTTTGAGGTGACAGAGGAAGGTTCTGGACTGAAGATTATGACCTAGCAGAGGTACCACCTTACAGAGCCCCAGATGTGAGAGCTTATTTTGTCTGATTTTCCTGCTGGCTATCCCTAGTAAATAAAAGTTTTTGTAAGGGCTCTGACATCTACTGTTCAAGCAACATGACACAACTCGCAGACTTTCAAGACTGACCCAGAGTCCTTAGTATTTCATGCAACATGCTAGACCATAACCCTGCCTTTCCTGCCCCCTTCACCCCCCAAAGTCAAAAGGTTCTCTGCACTGAAAATAAAACTTTTCACCAATTGCTGTTGAAGATTTAATAAATATAATTTTTTTGTTTGCAAAAATGATGCAGCCTCCAGGTACTTTGAATTTTAAAGCAGGGTAAAAATTGGCAAAGTTCTCACTGAATTCAGGAGTGCTGCATGGATAGATTTAGTTTGAGAACCCTGAGGGTTGCATTTGCTTGGTCTGATATATTCTGACAAATATGACTAAACATTATTCTAGCAATTTTTTTTTTGTTTTCCTCTGGTGATTCATAGCTTAGAATCTATTGTTAACATTGGATACATGCCACTTTCACCACTGAACATATTGCAGGAATCTAAAAACATTTCTGAAATATCTAGATGACAAAATTATTAAAAGCTCATGATGATATGCAGTGTATTTGTAGCTCATGAGTGGGAGAATCCATTGCATACTAAACATTATTCAGAACTCATCGTTTGTAAGCTCATTTGCTTACTGAGAAAAGGCTTTGGCCATGTGGGTTTTTTTAATATTTTAAGTTAACAAGGTAAGTCACTTGCTTCACGTGGGAAACAGATGTGTGCTGGAAAAGGCAGCTCTCTTAATAAGGAAAGGATGTCAATAAGGCATTGTTGCTATAGTAAGTGTATATGATGTTCAGAAATGCCTATTGTCCCAAGGCAGTAGAATACTTCCCCCTCTGGATTTCTCTGTTCCCCAGATTTAGTTCTTACTCTGATAAACTGAGGTCAGTCAAGTTTCCCAGAGAGTGCCCACGATGAAGGAGTGTCTGCTTCCTCCGTTTGCTTTTTAACTCTCTCCAGAGCAAGAAGGCTCCACTTTGTGTAGCAAAACAATAGCAATGTCTCCTTCTCTGTGACTAAATCCTCCTACCAACATATTTCCATCTGAATACTCTTAAATGTTAACTTGTACCAATCAGGTGTTTTTTCTCCCACACAAGAGTGCACAACTAACTATTGTATTTATCTGACTTTGGGGGTTTTGTACTCTGGATATTGACTGTAGTGTCTGACAGCCTTCTATATACTTCAATTAAAAAATTGAAATCACTCTGTATTTAGTGGCTTAAAGATTGTAACTTTAGTTGGAATTGTAAGAGAAAGATAATTTCATTATGACATCGGCAAAGATTAGAAATAAAAATAAGCATCAGTCTAGCAGTGGCTGAAATGCCTGAGGGTCTCTTACGGCTTCCATAAAGATGTTCCATGATTCTGGTTTATGTTCTGATTAAAAATTACTCATCTTGAAAGTTGGGATCAGAATCTCTGAACAGAAGTGCGGTGTGTATTCAGCAGCTTCTGTATGAATGAGAGATAGAGCAGTGCTGTGTGTGCAACCCTCACCCCTTCGGGTGCTGGCTTTTTCTGTGCATGAGAATGGTCCTTTGGCTGCACTGTAATCAAGGCGTGCAACGACCCTGAGGCCAACTCAGCTGGTAAGAGTTGGGTGCTAATAATGCTGAGGCCATGGATTTGATCCACATATGGACTATTCACTTAAAAATTGAACTTGATAATCCTTGTGGTTCCCTTCCAACTCAGAAGGATGTCATGTTTCTGTAATTGCAGCCATCTAGAAATGGCCTTGGTGTGCGAAACCTTAAGAAGTCCCAGTAGCTGTTTAATCCTGTCTGAGAACCTGGTGTATATTTGATTGCTGAAACCTAAGCTGCTTGGTTATCATTTCCTTGGCTAGGCAAATCAGAGTTACTATGATTATAAGCAAGAGTTTCTGGTGCAGAGGTATCTTGTAAAAGGCCTCGATTTTCCTGTCTTGATTTAGTCTTTCGTATCTAGTTACTAAGGGTCTGACTATTTTATTAAAAGAAACCCTGGGATATGATGTCATTGTTCGTTACTGAGGAAAGGCTCATGAGAAAAGATGGGTCTTGCATTATGCTCTAAAAATAGTAAAGGTCACTCCCGTCAACAAAAGATAAGATTTTTCAAGTTAAGGAAAACCCCATGTAATCTCACACAGACAGAGCACACAAAACCAAGGCAAAGTGCAGGAAATACACCAACAAAGTCCAATTGTGGGAAAAGACATTCAAAGTACTTAACACCATGTTAATGAGAATATCTTTTCCATAAAACATTTACTAAAATTCAGAGTTTTCTGACAGAAACTATACAATAATTCTGTAAAACTCTTGGCTCTGGTAACAGTTGAATTCAGCTAGAGCCAAAGAAGAACTTTTTTGAAAGTAGTATCAGAGGACTCTTTCAAAGTACTCCAAACAAAATTATTGGAGTTCCTTCTCTCCTAGAAAGAGTTTCAGTTTTCCAGTTTTATTTCCAAGGAAACAAAACATCTGTCAAGTTCTGGTATCAACAATTTTGCAGAATGAAGTAGTATACAAAATTCATGTGATTAGGGGGAAAAAAACCCCTAAATATCCTTATTCTCATAACCAAGGACTCCTTGATCAGCTCTTCAGTTTTTGGAGCAGTATAAATAAATGAATTTTAGATGAGGCAAGAGAGAAACATCAAGTAAATATGTCAATAAACCCCACTAAAGGTAGAAGAATCATCATTTTAATTTTGAGCATTAAATTTGGGGTTAATCAACTCAGTAGGATGCAGTTGAACTACCCTTCATGGCAAGACAAGTGGAGACAAGTAAGGACAAGACCATGCTCACTGAAGCTGTGTAACAGCCTAGCACAGTGAAAGGAAAGGTGTCTGCAACACTCTGTGTGTGGAGGGTTCTATGAAGAGCAGAGGCTGTGGGAATGAAGTGGAGAGAATGCAATGGGAACTTGTGAAACTGCCACCAGAATCCAAATCTCTGTAGACCACAAATTAGCAAAGGTGCGATTCTGCATGGAGGCAGAGCTCAATAACAAGGTCTAAAGAGTAGGTCACATGCCAGCACTAATATGGGCCCATGTTAGTACCTGACGATCTAAAGAGTCTGGATACTTGGAGGAATGGGAGCAAGGGAGGGAAAGTTGTCTGCTCGTGTTAGTGCAGTGAACCATGTCCTACACGGCTTATGCAAAAACTCCTTTTTTAGGCTTGTTTGACCTTCACAGTGTGCAAACTTATTTTGAGCACAAGAAGCTTCTGATAAATATTTATTGATATTATATATCAAGTAAACATTTGTAGGGGGTAAAGAGGAAAGTGTTTTACACGTATTTTAATATCTTTTGGACTAAAAATCATGGTGAAAACAAAACAAAACAAAAACGAGCTTATAGCAAATTTCCCATAAATTTAGTATTTTGTATGACTGGGAAATCTGTAGAAGTAGAAAACATTTTTTCTGAATATAGAAAAGTGATGAAGATTTTTAATAGAAGTATCTGAGTGTAAAAGTAATTCATGGTAATTTTCAATTCTAGCTTCTCTCTGACGATACTCCTACTGATTTCTGTGGATACTGCTGTTCTAGAATTCACATGATATTTCAATAAGAAAGACAGTGAATTTTTCTTTTCCTTCCAGAAAACCAGTTATAGCTATCAACATCAGCTAGCTGTTATGGATAATTTCAACTAAAAAGACTAACTTATGTTTCAGAATTCCAGGCTATTCCCAAATTTTCTGGATATGTTTCCACTGTTTTAATGTTCTGAGGTTTGTTTATACATATGTGTCATAACATATTGTGTCTGTAATGCCCCAAACTCCAGTTGAGTTTTCCCAGTGAAGGGTTTGCCTTGACTTAAACGTTCAGAAAGTAAACCAATACCAAAGGAGTTCAAGATGCTGAATCCTGGATTTGTATTTCTTATGAGCATAAGGCACACAGTATTACTAGTTTCTAGGAATTCTAAAAGCAAGCAGGAAACTCAAGAGTGTGCTACTTCTAGAGAAATTTGCCAAAATAAGTATCTCAAAGGTTTTTCTGTCAGTGCCTCTGCCAGAAAGAATCTCTGAGAAGATTCGTACCTCGACCTACTGCTGATAGCAATTAGGGATGCTAACTGTTAAAAATGCATACAAATATGCAAATTTCTGACACTCACCACAATAGGAGCAAGATGTCCTAAGGATTATTTCTGAACTGGTTTATTTTAGTTTACTTTTTGGTGAAATGAGAAATACTGACACTTCTAAACTTTCCACCTCTCCCTGTTCACTGCAAAAGTAGCTAAGGTGTAGACAATTGTGTGCAAATGAATGCAAGCAACGCAGTCTGGGTAAAGATAGAAACAGAGTTTTTTTGTTCTTTGTTATCTTTGGCTGTCGTAAACCTTGTGTTGCAGGTAGTAATTATTGCTTGGATGCTGAGGATTTTTGGCCAGGAGCTTTACACTACAAATTACTACAGGGTGGAAAGTATATGCTTGAAATGTCTGAATTTTAATTTCTTCTGTTTCTCATTGAGAAAACAAAACAAAACAAAAAAAAAAAAAAAAACCCTAAGAGTAGGGGCATAATGATAGGTGAAGACAAAATTTAAACCAGGCATGTTTGTTGTATTACCTGGGAAAACAGAGTGTCATGACTAATTTAAAAAATATAATCTGAAAACCCAGGACAGAATTTAATTAAAAATGTTACTTTCTTCTTTCTTTCTTATTCTTCTTATTATTATTGGTTTTAGTATCGCTTCACAAGCTAAATATACTATGCTGTTTTAGGAGTTGAAAGGAACTGCTTACAAAAATTATGAAAAGCTATGAAGTTATTGAAAAATATATGGGACCTTTTCAGGATGGCAGGTACTCTAAACTAACTGGTATCATTTTAGCAGGTATGTCAATGATCACTTTAAAAAAATAGTCAGATAATGCATATCTATACGAGTTTAAGAAAAAGGCATTAGAAGATGAAAAGTGACTTTCTTGGGATTTTAAACAAGCTAAAACATAAGGGAAAATTAAAGAACATCTTTCCATGGGTCACAGGAAGTTTATCTATAAATAGAGCATGCATTTATTTCATAGCTAACAGACTGCAGATAACAGCTCTTGGTGCAGAACTGCTGTAGAGAAAAGGCAGAGTGAACTGCACTGGTGCAAGCTATACATCCACACCAAAATGCTGTTCCTGGGGCTGGAGAAGTGAAACTAGAAAAGGCATTACCTCTTGAGATTTTTCTTCTCAGCACCTGCTGAGAATTTTACAAATAAAATCTCAATTCTCCAAACAGCCTGAAAAAATTAGTCACATGTCTAAAGTTTCAATAAGTTTCTTGGGAGCAATACCAAGATCTTGTATGAATTAAATATCTTCACACTTATTTCCAAGATAGTGAAAGTGGCAGTCCAACCCAGTTGCTAAAATTCTTGGTTTAGTCCCATTCTATGTAGGACAATAATTAGAAGACAAATACGTCATCTATTGAACATTAAAAAGAAATAATAAAAAAGTACCACAACAAATATGGAATGTTTTTATGTTATTCATGAGCATAATTCATTTAAGAAAAGAAATTGAAGCTGCAGAAATTGAAAATCCATGGGACTGTCACTTTCTGGTAAACTAAACTTAATTTTCTATATGGAAACTTTCTTATAAATGTGCTGGTGTGTTTTTGTCAGTTGCTGTACAGCTTTATACAGAATAAAAAAGCGCTGCTGCTAAAGACACCGATATTAACATAATGACCCTTGCATCAGTTGTTCATGATTCTTCCAGTCAAACTACTTACAACATTGTAGGGGCAGAATATGTACTTGCTGATTTGCTTCCTCTAATGGGTTGTTAATATGTTGACTCTAACTTTTTGCAAATGACACGATTTGTCAAACACTGCTTTGGGCTAAAAAAAAAATAAATCTGTCCATGCACATTCACATTTCTCAAACTGGTTCCACTGAGGAAGTAATTTAGTTAAAATTTCCATGTTTCGAACCCCTGGTCTTGATGGGACCTGCCAAGCAGTCGCCCACCACCCTACTCCCAGACTGCCACAATGTGATCCCTCCAGAGCTGTGTAAAGGGATCTGATTGCAGTTGTGCTGGGCTATCTGGCACACAGAGAATGTACGGTGCAAGACAGTAGTTTCAACTGTTTTTCTGTTCTTCATGGAAGTTTCCATACCTGAGCTACCTTGAAGTCATCATTTACTTCTGAAGCTTTTATGTGGTTTAAAAAGCATCACTTAACACATGAAATTAGGTCTCTTAGCTTACCCTGATTGACCTTTGGGAGGAAGAATTTGCTTTAGAAAGACACACCCCATTTTAGATTCATCTGAGAATAAAAATATCGTCCAGGCTCTCCTGTAGCCTGTGAGCAAAGAACTTAATGACTTGCAATGCCCTTACTCGTACTGCTACATTCACAGGCAGCTCAAGAAAATGTTTTTCTTGCATGGCAAGTTATTGCAAATAGCAATTACATGTTGAAGGTGCTTTATAATTAGTAGTGACTAACAACCATAACCCTTGGCTCTGATTTCAGTTTGTTCTATGGCTTTTATTTACCAAGAAACACATGGACAGTTGTATCTCAAATCTTGTCTCTTAAAACCCATGGAAGGAAATTCAGAGCTTAAGCTGGGAATGTGAATGTTTTCTCTGCCCAACAGAGAGCTCTGCTCTCCGAAGGGTGAAGCTGGGATGATCAGTCAGCAATACATCAGCAGAAATGCTGGCTGCAGTACTGGGCATCTGGTACTCACCAAATCTTTTATCATAACTGTTCCAAATCCGTATCTATGAACCGTGCAAGAAGCAGAAAAGCCTGGGGGTTGGTAGCATGCAAATGCATCGTGATTGTATGCATCTCTGGTAGTTTGTTTGTCTGAGGTGGAAACTGCCTTAACCTGCTTAGTAATTGGTCTCTCAGCAAACTTCAAATTAGTAATATTTATGGCAGCCTGTCTTGCTGCAAACAGACATAACAATTTTGGCTTAAAGCAAAAATATACAGATGTATCCTAGGACTCCTAATTCCTTTGCAAAATAAATAATTACATAAATTGTGCCAAGGCTTCAACTGCTTCAAGGATTTTGTTACCTTGTTATATATGTTATTGTCTTGACTTCTGTCTGAAGTGATTAAAATCCTACTCTGCTCCTAAGAAAGCTAGGAATCAATTGAGGCAATGTACAATTCATGTCTGGCAGAGGTGTTAAATGTCATTAGCATATAAATCAATCCAAACCACATCAAAAATTTCTGCGTTGGACCGGTAGAAACAACATCTTCAACTGGATGTCTAAAGGCGAAGAGAGAATCCAGAATGCTGATGTTGTCCAGATTTTATGTGAAGGAAAAGGAAAATACAAGGTAGTGCTATTCTGCCCTCTCTTTGTTCTTCCAGGACTGTTTGTAGCTTTTTTGGTTGGAAGTCTTTCATCACATGGGATAGGTTCTCAATCCATCTGGCATGTGCTTCATGTATCTTGGGCAAAAGTACTTAAGGTGTCCCTTGGTTTTGGTCTTTGTTATTCTGCATCTCACTTGTGGAAAGTACTACCTTCCCCTCCCACATCCAGAGACTGTCTTGTTTAATTTAGTCTTTTATATCAAAATATGCGCTATGTCATCTATCTTTATCCTAGAATTAGCAACTTATTTCATTAATGTGTATAAAACTTGCATACAGGAGGTGATTAATGCTTGTTACCTCTCATTAATTTATATTAGATACATATATATGATATCAGAAAACCAACCCTTTAATTCTGATCTCTCTAGAAAATTCAAAGGCAATCCTGATTACATCTAAGCTATAAATTATTGAGCAAACCATGCTTACACTGGAACCAATCCAATTGCTTAGATTGCTTGTCACTTGCACAAACTGAACAGTGTGCCAGATAGAGCAGCATTTTATGAATGTACTAAGTGCTATGTAAATAGATCAGAGTTAAATGGGTAGGGGAGATCATTTTTAAATGACAGCTCAATAGATCCTTAAGTGCATTTCTTAGCATGAAATAACATTTTGCTGAGAGCTTTGTGTTCCTGGCAGTGTCTGATACACAGTAAGGGACATTCCTTGTATTATCATAGTAAATTTCAGCTCCTGGAATTTTTATTTCTGACTCTCTCCAACTACACTCTTCTGGGTATTTGCTACCAGTGTTTCTCTATGCTACTGGCAGATTCAATTTTAATTTTTTCCTCTAAATTCTTATTTCTTAACGCTTAGTTAATGTCTCACAAAGTTTCTGAAAACAGTCAGATAAGTGTTGGGAAACGTACTGAAACCCATCCCAGCAGCTGAATGACACCTGGGTTAGATATGCAAGCTTCTTTATTCATTTTCACTGTGAAACTCTTAAGGTACTGACCAAATATTTTATTCAAGTTATCAGGAGTTCTCATAACAAGCTCATAACTGGACTTATTTTATTAAATCTTTCAAGACATATATTAGATGAACTTAAAGAGAGAGTGAAATGTCCGTACACCTGGAACCTAAAATTTAAATTTAAACTCCTTAGAATTGAATTTAGCTACATTTACTTCTCTTTCTCAGAGTCACTTGGTGTTTTGGTAGAACTGAACACCATTTGATGGAAAGCATTCAGGATGTAATATTAGAGGTACCTATAAGCTTGACAGAGGTAAGGGCTCCTTGGGGCCAGATTGGCTAGCATCTGTAGGGTGCTAATAAAGCTGTGCTACGCTGCATGTCTAAATTAGCTGTGCAGAGCTAAACTCACCTTGGGCCTTGCTCAGTGAACCTTTATGTCCCAGAGAAGCAGTCTTTGATCAGATCTCTGCTGTTGAGAGCCCTCATGCAGGGGCTGATGGAGGATACCATTTGGCTGACCTTTTTCAACTTAGTTTAATTTTTCAGAGAAGCCTCATTTTAAACACTGAGACCCAGCAGCTCTGGGGCTATGCAAACCTGATCTGGGAAAGTGTGCCAGCTGCTACAAAGAGAGCTTTAATTTAACACTTATTTCCATGAGTTTTCTGTTCCCTGACTGCAACTGCGCAGATGCACAGATTCCTTGAGGACAGAGTTTTCTGGATGGATTACATCCCATGTGATGTGCTAGACTTCTTTAGCTCTTTGATCTGCTCTGGTGCAACACAGGACTAACTAGCCATGGCTAACCATGGCAGACAGGATAATCAGGGAGCCTGGAAATTAAAATCAGAACTTAATGCATTTTTATTCATTAAGTTAATATTGAATGAATAACAAGTGTTTTGATAGAAAAATGTCTCAAACTTTCATTTATTTCTTTTTATTTTCTTTAATGGTTACTGCAAAAAGCTTCATGTACTGCAGTTACTTTCATGACCGAGGAAGGGAGGTAGTGTCAGTATCAGAGGTCCCCTGATTATTTTGTTCTGTTGGACTTTTTTAATCATCTTTTGGAAGATTTTCTAGCTCAATGTGTCTCTTAGTAAATATTTCTTCCTAACTTTCTAATTTATGCCTCCCCTAATGAAGTTCTTGAGAGTCTTCAGCTGCATGTGACAAGAGTTTCCTGAAAGTTAACCTGGGGCTGTGTCCTTTTGTGGATCATGGTAATTGTGAGATGACTTACAAGAATGTTAAGTAGCTGCATTTTGCTTTAGGAAGCATACCAGACTGTCATTTCAAATCTGTGAGGAAACATAGGTATGTTACCATTCATCCGTGCTTTATTTCAATACTTCCTACTGCGAGGAATTAATCTGGATTCTGTACTAAATGAGACTATCCCTCCACTATGGTAACAAATGTAACAACAACACTTCTGATGTTTCCCTGATTTTTAAAGAAAATGCATGGCCACAAAACCTGGGCATCAAGAGGGATCACGATTCTGGCAGCAATATCCAATCTGACACTTCAATGCTCTTTCCAGTGATGAGTTTGTGGCTGTAGACACGTTCATATCTGATCTTAAATTATGTTATTATGTTAGTTTACTATACAGGATGAGAAACAAAGACAGAAAAATCAGTATGATTATCACAGTACAAATGCAGAATATTCCACATCAAACCACTTATCCAAACAAACATCTCTAAGCACTTTTGTCTACTGTTGTGATATTAAACTGCATATGCCTCATAATCTAGTCCTTCTAATTACTCTTTCAATTTCTGAATGCAATAAAAAAATACATCTGTGAAACAGAAGTAATTGTCTTATCTCCTTAAACATACTGGGGAAAAAGGTATATTTAGAGTGTCCATTCAATGGTTGGTTGAAGAAGTCATAAAAGCAGATGAAGGATACACTGTCAGCAGTATAAAGGAGTCCGCCCCTCTTCAGGTCAATTGAAATGTAAAGAAAATGTGACTGACAATAATTATGCCAGAGACAATAAACAGAAACATGCCCACTAGGCTTGATTGCTCAAGGAACTTCAGAGGGCAGAAATAGCAGGAGTTATGGCACAACCGTTTCCACAAGATGCCCAAAATGCCTATAAAAAAAACTCTGTGATATATAAACAGGTAGAAAATATGGTCAAGGTTGCATTGCCACTCAGGGTCGCGTGAAGGGGTGTTAATTCTGTAAGGAGTCCAGATCTTTATCATTATCAGGCTATACTGCTTTTTGAATCATATCTTACATGCTTTCTTGAGATGTCATGACATTGCTTTACAGGCTCATGAACCCCAGAGTCTCTGCTTTAATTTAACTGATCAAGTCAGCAGGGCAGCACTGAGGTGAGGCATGCTTTGGCCATCAGACCCTTCAAGTGTAGATCATGCTACAGTAACTTTTCCAAGGAAAGTTGTACCAGTTGTTTGAATCCATTTAGTGGTCTCCTTGTAAAGCAAGACTAAATTCAATTCATACAGATAAAATTTATTTAAAATATATTACCCACTTTCAGCCTCAACACCCAAACAGGCGGGCTTGTTAAAGAGGTTCTATTTCCATATGCAGAATGCAGGGAAATGAATCACAGCATCACAAAACAAGCGAGATCAGATCCAAGTCTGAAGGTCATACAGTCCCACCCCATTGCTCAAAGCAGGACCAGATACATCACATTGCTTGTGACCACTTCCAATCAGCTTTTGAGCATTTCCAAAGAAGACTGAAGACCCATGGGTAATCTGTTCCAATGTCTGGTCCCATCGTCTTTAGTCTACATGCATTTTCACGTATTTGACTTTGAGCCCATTTCCTCCCACTTACACTCCCCTGAGAACAGATTCCCTTCTCCTTTAGTCTGTCTCTCCCATCCTACTAGGACTTTATATACACTGATAAGGTCTCCCCCGAGCCTTCTCTTCTCCGGTATAAACCGTCCTAGATCTCCCTGTCCCTGTATAGCAGATGGTCCAAGCTTCAAGCTCTTAATCTCTTTCCTGGCCCTCCACTGGACTCACCCCTGCAGACTCATGTGTCTTTTGTATTGGTGAGCACAGAACTGGACACAGCATTCCTGGTCTGCCTCACCAATGTTGAGCACAGGGAAAGGATCACATCCCTAAACTTGCAGCGCCCTTCCTAAAGCAGCCCATGATGCTGTTTGCTGTATTTGTCCAAGAGGCTCGTGTTCACCTTCACATCTACCAAGACCACCAAGTCCTTCTCTGCGGAGATGATTTTCAGCTTGGTGAGATCAAATTACCTAATAAAAGGAGATGTGGTATTGCCCAGGGTTATCACGTGTATAACTCTCTATAAAATTGATCATTGCTGCAAATACTGAAATAAATGTCTGTAAACAACACAAAACTTTTAACTGCTAACTGTAAAATGTTTATGCTCAGTACTACACTTTCAGATGTTAACAACTTCCAAAATAACCATTTCCAAACATATAAAATACCAAATAATTTTAATTACTAGGGTATTGGGATGCGAAGTAACTAAAACTGTTGAATGTGCTTTGCCACAAACACTGTAATTTATCTTATGAGTTTACCTGCAGCTATGGCAAATCACCTTTTCAGTGGAATCTTACTTTATTCTTTTAATATCATAAGATACGTATTCCCTACATGTCTACTGGTGGTCACTTTCCAGACTGATGTCTACTGAGCCACCATCTAGGCATTTCATAAAAAATGGGGAAAGCAAATATGGGAAAAAAAAAAATATCTTCAAGAAATATCAACATTATGTGTTATGCTATTCAAAGCAAATTTAAAAAGTGGAAATCAAAAGCCATTCACAACCACCCCATACATCCTTTAAGAAAGGATAGAAAGAATACTAAAATGCATTTAATTTTTTAGAAGAAAACCCACGTGAGTCTACTGCTTTGATGTGGTAAGGCAGACAGAGGAAGTCCTCTTTTCCTCCCCTTAAGAGATGGTACCAGCAATGAGATAAGCACCACTGGCTCCCAACACAGGTCTGCCTCAGCGTATACTGCTGCTGCTGAGAGTTTCAGGTGTCAAGAGACTTCCACCTACTACTTGTGTTTAGTTGCTTTGATATCTTTCAAACAGACAGAGAAAGGGCAAACCCACACAATCTGTGTAGGGAACATAGGCAGATGGATAAGGGTTGAAATGCAACCTCCTAAGCTTGGTAGTTGGAGCTCATGGTACAATCTGTTCTGTGAAACATCCTTTCCCATGTTATTTCTGGCTGTTTCTGCAATGCGTCATCAAATGCTATTCATACTATGAAGCACAATGATTGCATTGCTCTTTAATTCCCCTCAAGCTTGCCGTGACTGTTGATTAAACAGTATGTGGGCTATGATTAGCCTCTATGCAGAGTACAAAATTGACTCCTACCTGCTCAGGAGGATCACCATAGCAGACAATGCTTTGGTTTTTTCCTCTTGAACTGTATTATCAGTTCTAGGACCATTAATATAATAGCCATGCAAATATAAACATGAACCACTGAAAATATGGTTTTTGTCTTCTTTTTGGTCAGAATCATAAGAAATAAAAATATTTTAGACTTTACCTCGAGTTTCAAAATCATTTAGTCTTTATAACTCCTGCTATTACTTTTCTCCTGATTTCAGCATTTCCCCATTCTTCTCCTTTCTCACCAGGGAAGTACCAGACAGATACAGTTCAACAAGTTCTGTTGTGTCTTTCTGGCTTCCAATAGCTTTGGCCTGTGAATATCCTTAGTATCGACTGGCAGTTCAGCTTGTTCTGGGTGCTTTTCTCTTAGAGTCTATCTCATACTTGGTATCTAGTTCTCATGATATCTGTAGGAGCTTTCAACAAGACTCCTACAAAATCTCATCAAAATTTATATTTCATTAAAATTGAGTGGCCTGTTCAATGGATAAGAAAGTGATTGGACAGTCATATCCAGAGGGCAGCGGGGGACAGCTCAGTGTTCTGATAGATATTGGAGACAAGTGATATGTGTCAGGGGTCCATATTGGGACCAGGGTCATTTAATGTCTTCATCAATGGCATAGACAAAGAAATCACGGGCAGCCTCGGTAAGTCTGCCAATGACACTGGGCTAAGTTGTGTTGTTGACCCTCCTAAGAAGACATGATGTTATCCAGAGGGACCTGGACCAGCTCAAGAAGTGGGACCATGGGGATTAACAAAACCAAGTGCAAGATGGTGCACCTGGGTCAGGACAAACCACAGTATCAGTACAGCCTGGGGAATGAAGGGATTTGGGACAGCTCTGCCAAGAAGGGGGTTCTGCTGGGTGGAAATCTCAACATGACCCAGCCATGGGCACTCACAACTCAGAGAGCCAAACATACCCTGGGCTGCATCCGAAGCACTGTGGCCAGTAGGGCCAGGGAGGGGATTCTGCCCCTCTGCTCTGCTCTGCTCTGCTCTGCTCTGCTCTGCTCTGCTCTGCTGAGATCCCACCTGCAGTGCTGCATCAGCTCTGGGGTCCCAGCACAGGAACGACATGGAGCTGTTGGAGTGAGTCTGGAAGGCCATCAAAAAGATTATTATCTCCTATGAAGAAAGGCTGAGAGAGTTGGGACTGCTCAATATAGAGAACAGAAGTCTTCAGGGACACCTTATGGCAGCCTTCCAGAACCTAGAGGAAGCCTACAACAACATTGCAGAGGGACATTTTTTTAAGGGTATCTAGTGATGGGAAGAGGCAAAATGGCTTTAAACTGAAAGAAAGCACCTGGGTCAGGACAAACCACAGTATCAGTACAGCCTGGGGAATGAAGGGATTTGGGACAGCTCTGCCAAGAAGGGGGTTCTGCTGGGTGGAAATCTCAACATGACCCAGCCATGGGCACTCACAACTCAGAGAGCCAAACATACCCTGGGCTGCATCCGAAGCACTGTGGCCAGTAGGGCCAGGGAGGGGATTCTGCCCCTCTGCTCTGCTCTGCTCTGCTCTGCTCTGCTCTGCTCTGCTCTGCTGAGATCCCACCTGCAGTGCTGCATCAGCTCTGGGGTCCCAGCACAGGAACGACATGGAGCTGTTGGAGTGAGTCTGGAAGGCCATCAAAAAGATTATTATCTCCTATGAAGAAAGGCTGAGAGAGTTGGGACTGCTCAATATAGAGAACAGAAGTCTTCAGGGACACCTTATGGCAGCCTTCCAGAACCTAGAGGAAGCCTACAACAACATTGCAGAGGGACATTTTTTTAAGGGTATCTAGTGATGGGAAGAGGCAAAATGGCTTTAAACTGAAAGAAAGCAGGTCTAGATTAGACATTAGGAAGAAATTCTTTACAATGAGGTTTCTGAGGCACTGCAACAAATTCCCCAGAGAAGTTGTGGATGTCCCAGCCCCAAAAAGGCCAGGCTGGATGGGGCCTTGAGCAACTTGGTCTAGTGAAAGGTGTCCCTGTCCCCTGCATCAACCACCAACAAAACAAGGGAACAACATAAGAGAAACCAGTGGCTGGAAGTGAACCCACATAAACTGAAGACAGACACATTTTTAAACATTAAACTCATGTTTTAAACAGTGAGAATGTATAATCATTGGAGTGAAATTTCAAGTGAAGTGATAAATGATTCGTTTTGTGTTATCTTCAAACACAGGCTGCTTTTTTGGCAGGTACTTTAACATGTACAAGCTGTATGTCACAGGAGGGCAAGTTATCCTGTGCTCTGAGCAGGGATAAAGGAGAGAAATTTAATGTTTGTGATATAGGGAGATTAGGGAAAATTATGCTCATTCTTCTTTAATGCCATCTGTGAATTAATATGAGTGTGACTGCATGCACAAAAACGAGCACAAAATGTCGGACTTGGTCATTTTTATGCTACCAGTTTCATTTGTTGGGCACATGTTCCAAACATCTGTATTCTTTCATTGCTTCGCAAGGGTCACAAAGTCGCTTTACAGTGACCCCCCACCTTCCCCCTTAGTCTCAAGGGAAGAACTTCAGAACAAAGCACTGGTCTGCAAGAGGTCACCAAGAATTTCTGCCTCTTTTAAAAAACTCTTTTGAATTGTAAACTCATCCTCATTCTGGAAATTCATTAGTGATAATTTATTTAGTATAGTGGCTCAGTTCCTTTCTCATTATTAAAAAGTTGCTTCCAAAATAATATAGTGTTTCTGTCTGGACACCATGGAGTAGCTCATGTTTCTCTTCTGTTTGATGTGCCAATTTTCAAACATGACTTCTGACATCCTGAAATGTGCCACAATATAAGAATGTGCACAGTGACAATTATTGGCAGCTTGCACCGGCACTGAGGTATTGTAAAATAAGGTATTGATTCTAATTATTGTCTGTAGCATTTCCAATACTAGAATCCTAAATTTTCTCGACAGAATAATAGCACTTATCAGAACAGAAGGAACTCTTTCAGTTTCTACTTTCCATTAACAGCCAATATTGCTATTTTCTTGCTTTTCATCTTTCCTATTAGGTTGGAACAAAACAAAACCGAAGAAACAGTAATTTTAATTTTTAGGACAGGGCCTTGTTTTCTGAAAAAATGAAGTCAAATAACTTAATCATTAAAAAAGACACTCATTGAGACCAACTAAATTCACAGCTGTTGTTGCATTGTATGAAATCTAATGAAATCAGACAGCAAAACTCTGAAAAAAACTCCATGAGAACTGGGCTTTTCAAAGTGGTTTTATGAAGACATTAACCAGGTTTACTTTGTTTTCTTATTGTAATTTTGCTAAAAATCAAATTAGTTTCCTTCAGCTAAAATTACATTTGTTCAGACAGAAGAGAAAATATCAATAAACTATATTTTAAGGCAGTGCAAATGGATTTAGTTGCTTTGAAGTCAATAGATTTATCCCAATTTCTATTAGTTAAGGATGAAGTGAAACTGTCCACTGCTAAAAATGCCTACTTTACCTCTTTTAAGTCGCTGGAGCTGCCTGGAAAACATCATATTCTGTTACTTTTCAGAACTGCATTTATTGCTGTGTTTTGCCTAAGCTGGATATCCTAACAATGGTATGGGCTTTGTGTCCATGACTGCTTTTGGTTATTTCTAACATTCACTCTTTACTATCCCTTCTCTTAGCCTTTCAAGGAGATGTGTGAACAGAAAAAATACTAGATGTCTTCAAAAACTCCCTGTAAGAAATTAAAGCAGTCCTTTAATCTTGGTAGCGGAGGGAATCTACAAAGGAGGTATAGTATTTGTCTGAATCCTCAACTGTGTTTTACCTCATGATGTATGCATGCAACAGTACAATGAGAGGGCTGAGAATTCTTGTGTGGCATCTCATGACAATGTTTCCTTAACTTTGTGTTCTGTCTTTTAATGTGTTTCTGTGTACTTCATGAAGGTCCCATTTCCAAAGATTTTCATCTCCTGCAGCCATGCTAGCCATTCAGTAGAAACAGCTTGGAGAGCTGCAAAGAGAATAACCTTTCATCAGGAATTGATCTAGACTCCCCATTGACAGGTGATGGTAGTGAGGAGTAGTTGAGTTGAAGGGATTAATTCTCCACATGTTCTAGTTACCAAAAATGTGCAGTGGTTTCTTTGATAAAATCTGTTCAAAGAGGTGTCAGTTTCCAATGCAGAAGAAAGTGTAAGAAGCAAAAGAGAAGGAGCTTTGGAATTTCTCTATGGTGAGTTTAGTGCAATTTCTTACTGATGAGTTCTTTTGCCACACATCAAATCCTGTGTTCATTTTTGAGCCCCTCACTCCAAGAAAGACATTGAGGGGCTGGAGTGAGTCTGGAGAAGGCCAACAGAGCTAGTGAAGGGTCTGGAGCACATGTCCTGTGAGGAGGGGCTGAGGGAGCTGGGATTCTCTAGCCTGGAGAAAAGGAGGCTCAGAACTGACCCTCTACAACTGCTTGAAAGGATGTTGTGTCCATGTGAAGTTCAGTCTCTTCTCTCAGGTAACAACTGAGAGGAAAATAAGGAAGTGGCCTTAAGAAGCAAAAGAGGAGGTTTAAATTAGATATCAGGGAAAATTTTTTTTCACAGAAAGATTTTTAAGGCATCGGAAAAGACTTCTCAGGGAAGTGTTCATAAAACGCGTGGATATGACACCTGAGGACACGGTTTAATGGTGAACATGGTGGTGGTGCTATGTTGACTGTTGGATTTGATGACCTGAAAGGTCTTTTCCAGCCTTTATGATTCTGTGATTTTGCTACTTATGAAACAAGCAACAGCTTCGCCACCTCAAGAGACCAGATCACCACATCCTTTACCCATGGCATAACCAGATAAAAGAAATACTTAGATAGCAAAAGCCTGCTTTGACAAGGATGGCAAATCTCAGCCTCCCAGTTATCTCACTGTCAGCAGATATTGTCTATGTGTAATGTACTCAGCATACTAGGGTTCTCATAAATAAATAAGACATTCATGTTCCAATCCCACTTGTATTGGCTTGTATTCATATATGTTCTGTAATCAACCTGAATAAAAAATTACACTCAATGCTTCTTCTGCAGAGAACACTTTAAATATATGAAGGAAGAAAAGCAGAGGGAACTTGCAGTGTGCTCTCCAGACCAAATTCATTAGTTAGCTAATTTCAGAACACATCTTTATACCTTGGTGCTTTAGGAGAGGGTGGATATAACTGTAGACTTAGGGCATGATAAGTACCCATGACTATCGTGGAACACATTTGTTTGAGGAAACTTGTCCCTACACTTCCACTGATGCAGTGTAGGCTCTCAGCCTCCCCACCTGCCAAATAAATCCTGCAGGATGTCACATCCAGAGTGTCTGTTTCCTGCTAGGCAATGCCCTGTGACCCTTGGCAACAGGATCCCCTTTCCCTTCAGTCTTACTGCGCTGCTTTGTGTCCTCTCTGGGTGAGGGTTGAGAATGTTGCTCCCTTGGACGGTCTTGGACTGAAGCCCCAGGTAGGAAGGAAGTGATGTGCAGCATCTTTTGCCAGAGATAAAATGCAATTAGCCTGGAGGATGTGTAAGTAAAGGAAGCTTACAGGAAAACAGAATCACATGACTCTGATGAAGCATTTAAAAACACTTGTCTCAAAAATAGGATGAAGTGAGTTAGAATGCAGGAAAGCTGGAATCCTTAGGCATAGCATTTCAGTGTAGCCCAGATCTCATAACCTATTAAAATGTGTCTTTTGCCCCTGTGAACTTTCAAAGATAGGATGATTGTGAGGTCTTTTCTGTCTTTTCACATGAAGTCATAGCAACGGCTGATCTAAACTGTGCACTTATTTTGAAAATGTAGAACAAAAAATTATGTTTATAATAATACATCTTTATACAGTGTGCCATGTCTGTGTATAATTTTCAGTAAGAGTAAAGGAGGGTTTCAATCAGTCTGGAATTTGTATTTGGTTTTGGTGTCAGTGATTTTCAGTATCAAATCTGGATTTTTCATTTTCAAATATAGTATAATTAATTCACTGGTTTAGTGAAGTCAGACGCTTATTTATATGGTCCTTCTGTAACTGAAGAATATATTCATTTTTTGTGTTGAAAAAATTTAATTAGAAAAGTTTTGTCTTACCAGATTTGCAAGTCATTTGTGATTTTATGTATTTAGTTCATGCAATTTTATGGCTCAAACTGACACTGTAGGTAGACAAGACACAGTATATTTAAATAAAAACATAATTAAAAGTCAGCCAAGGAGATGAATGGAATAAATTCAAAATGATTTGTGGCAGAGTGACTTTCCCAGAAGGTCAGCTTACTAAATTCAATTCACAAGGGTTGTTTTTAGCAATTTTGAAATTTCATTTGGAACAACCAGCTTGGATGTAATGTTAAAAATGGAAGTAATGGCCACAGCTTTGTAAACAGGAAAAGTCTGGTGTAGTATCACATTATAACATAATTTGGGTTAATTATGCCACCAACAGAACAGAATTTTGGCCATACAAGTTGATAGCAATTAAAGATATAAAAGTGATTTCAAAACATGTTATTTTTATCTAGTAATATTTATGTTTGTTTACATCAGTGCAGAATAATTTTTGCTCTCCCTCTTCCGTTCTTCTGCTCTGAAATTAAAGAGAAATTAAATTGATAAAAATATCTCCCAGAAATGGGTTCAATCAACATTTCAGGGATTTTCTGATACCAGTACTATTCAGGCAGATATGTGCCCCATTTCCTTGAGCAGATGAGAGAAATTTCTGCAGGGTTATTTACAAGACCTAAGTAGACCAGAGCTGTTCCCAGTGGACCCCCATTTCCTCTGCTTGTTCAAACTGTGATTAGTGCAAGGCTGGAGAGGAGCCACCCCCACTGCAGGAAGCCGGGGTGACCAGTCACTGACCGCGGTGTGCTCTCTCCCTCACGGCACATCAAGAGCCATTCTGGTTTGCTCCTAGCTTCCTCATCAGGATGTAATGATACGGCCAAGCCATGAGCCACTTCCTTCGATTGCACCTCCTCTGCTAGTGGTTGGCTAGATAAAGGATATTATATAGCTTCACAATCTCTTTGATGGACACAATTTATCAAAGGGACATCCTACCCTTCCCTGTGCAAGTCGGACTACGTGGGGCTGTGTACGTGCTCACAGTCAGGGGACATTGAACTGTCCAGGCAGTTCTGTTTCTGCTCAAGAAATGCCTGGTGGTGGTACAGCACTGGCATAAGCCCCAGATTTGGCACCAGCAAGAATCCACAGTGATTTTTTTTAGAATTATATGCTACTTGATCCCGTAGAATTTTGTCATATGTCGCCTAGATAGCACAGGCGTATGCTTGCTTATTCACAGCAGTTATAAAATTATCCTCATTAGTGATCACAGTCACTCATTTCAGAAATGGCACTGAAGTTAAGGGAAGGTTGCAAATAGATACCACACTGTATGATAATGCACACAGAATCATCCACAAAATTTTCAATTTAAAATCAGCAGCTCCCAAGTTTATTTTTGCAGCCTGCTCCCGTTTCCATTGATAGTACAGGACTTACAGCCTGTGTTCAGCTCATGAAATAGGGATTCATTATCCCCACTTGAGAAGTATATGAGACAGCATCTAGGTCCAGGCAAGGGAGATGAAGGTGAGAAGATGCTGGTTAGCAGAAGAGGCAGTCTTCATGACATCAGAACATTTTCAAGATCTTAACTGTGTATTTCGGCAAAGGAGGAAGCATATAAAAAAATTGGTTTTTTGTGGGGGTTGTTGTGTGGTTTCTTTTTTCAAGAAGATTCATTTGTGTATTGGGGACAGTATGAAAAAAAAGCAAGGAAACTCTGACTGGGAAATGAGAAATTTGGGAGTGGTTGGTACCACAGGTGCACCAGAACTAGAAGGAAATGAGAAGAGAAAATCTCATGTTAAGTTTCATCATTAAAATAAAAAGCCTTTTAGAGTAAAGTGACTAAATTCTCATCCCCACATCTCTCTTCTTCTTCATATGCGAGAGAACTGATGCTTTGTAAAAGCAGCCAGTGCTGTATCAAAGTGGGGATCAGTGAAATCAAGAGAGAAGACAGCCTATCTGTTGTGGCCAAATGACAGAGAGAAGGAAAAAGAGGAAGAAACTGAGGAGCAAATAAGAATTATTAGTTAAACAACTAAAAAGTTACTTAACTTATAATCCTGGGGAGAGCAAATGGAAGTACTCAACATCTGGACTAAATCAAGTAGCTGTATTCCATTTAAATATTTTTGCCAGTCTGCCCTTGTTATGGAGCAAGATAAAGAAGTAGGAGTTTGCAAGGTTTTGTCAGTACCACCTAGAAAACCAAAACCCATCAAACCTTGTGTGTACTGCTGTTGAGAAGGGTGATAAATATGCTTTTCATTTAACTATTCATGATGTAGTGGACATATCAAGCAAATACCACCATTAAAACACAGAACAAAAATTAGTGTATTCCAGTACTTAAAATCTTTTAATGATAAACATTTAATCCTCAAACTAAAAGTAGGCAAGTGGTCAAATTAATAAAACCTTTTTTGGTACTGTAGTACAAAAACCCCTTTCATAAATGATGCAGACTGTGTTCCATGAAGGACAAGGAGAAGTGGTATTTTTCTGTATTAAATAAAAACTTCATCAAATAGTAAGTAATACAGTGTTTACTAGGCTTATAATATAAGACTTATATTGCAATCATTTATTTATCTATTACTAAATAAATGTATTATTGACTCTCAAGATTTATTATCCTGCTTCTCAATACTCAGAAAACTAGTGTCTGACATTTTGTGCTTACATTTTATTAACTGTATTTTTTCTCCTGGGGAGACACTCTCGGTAATATTTTCTGAAGTTGATAGCATTCACAAAAAGAGCATGTGTTACTACATTGTGGCAATATAAAAATGGAACAGGCCACAGTTAGATGACAATGACTTAATGACAGCTTAGCTTACTTCGATTTCAGTTATCTGAAATTTTCTCTATATTTTAAAATTTCTAAGTATTGTTATAAAAGTTTTAATGATAAAATTCATGAGAAGGCACGCAACCTACATATATAAGGAAATTCACACAAGTTACAGCTGATATTTGTTTCCTCTTTCTTTTCACATAGAAATTGTTCAGAAGGGCATTGGTAGAAACAGCAAGATTCTGAACATCTGTGTCCCAACTCCATGAAGCCCTGGGACATATTCTTAATGTTAAGTTTTGGGATAGCATTAGAGACAATGGGACCATATAGCAAAACTATGTGTTCTCAAGTGACCTGCTGGATTGGAGTCAATATTTTCTGCAGAGAAGTTGAAGGTGCTCATCCCTGGAAGTGTTCAAGGCCAGACTGGATGGGACTTGGAGAAACCTGCTCTGGTGGAAGGTGTCCCTGCCCACGGCAGAGGATTTGGAACTAGAGGATCTTTAAGATCTCCTCCAAAGCAAATCATTCTATGATTCTACAACTCTATGGTTCTTTGCCTCTTACAGAATGGAGATTGTTAGATCAGGATTTAACCAGAAATTCAAATCAAAGGTGTAAAATTTCCATCCTAATGTAACTACACCTTTCATACAATTCGATTTTTCTTTTCAGTACCAGGGATTAAACAAGGTAAGGTATTCAGCCTTTTTACCAACATATGACTGCACAAAATCCTGAAAAATTACCATCTCAAAACTTGAGGAATACACAAACTGGGTCCAGAAATCCCACACTGTCCAATCCCAGCCTTCAGGAACCTGCAAAGATATGTGCTCTGTAAGTGCAGCAGTTTTTGGCACTGTGTTGTTCATACAGAAAGAGTGCTTTGAATTGCTTTGTAGACTTCTAGATGCTAAGATAGGGCTCTTCGGGGTTGTGGAGCAACTGAAACTGAGGTATGTGAGATACCCTTTCAGTGCTTTGGTCCCCATTTCTGTATGCACTCTGAGAAGATATCCTGTTGGCACGATGGAGATAAATAGTAATCAGATGTAATTATTAGGGTGGCAAATACCTAAATATTTTTTCCTCTGCTGAAAATTTTGACCGGGCTGATGTTGAACTTCTATGAATTAAATATTGTTGTGATTGTTACTTAGTACGTGCATTTCCTCATATTCCAGCTGGTTACAGCAAAAATAGAAAGAGACATGAGGACATACTTCCTGTACCCTAAAGTTAGCTTCCATATGTTTCCTTTTTTTCTATATTTCAGAATTCCTCTTTTTGCTTATACCATTCCTGAGGTGAAGTTTGATTTTATGCATTGTTGACATCATCCAAATTTGAAATAAATACAGTCTGATTTTTTCTGCCAATACCAAACATGATTTTTATTTTGATAAAAGCACTGGATGAATTTCAGCTTATCTAGGACTTTCATTCAGTGCCAGGACCATTATTACATGTATTTCAGTCATGTCAACTCATCTTCCTAGTGCCTTCTTTTCTGTAGAGATTCAGAAAATGTGAGCTTCTTTTCTGGTTATGCAAGAAAAATAGTTAGAGGGTTTGGGCATTATCCACTCTCTGCTGGACAACTGGAGGTTTATGTTAAATAACACATAAAAGTTTTTCATCCAGAGGGTGGTTGAGCACAGGATCAGTCTCCCCAGGGCAGTGGTCACAGCACCAACCTTGACAGAGTTCAAAAAGCAGTTGGACAATTCTCTCAGGCACATGGTGTGACTCTTGGGGTGTCCTGAGCAAGGCCAGATGTTGGACTCAGTGATCCTTATGGGTCTCTTTCAACTCCGCATTTTCTAGGATTCTATGACTAATCCTCAGTGCATCCTGGAAAAGCAATGCTTCTTTCACTGGCAAAGCAATTGGATAGTGCATGCACAGTAAGCATTTACTTGCTCTTTCATGGGGTATGATTGATGTCTAGGAGTCTGACAGGTACTAACACACTACTACACTAACACTACTATCAGTAGTCTGTTGTGATAAATCAAGTGTCAGTCAGTGTGAGCTGTTGTTTAACATCCCACCTGCTTATATTCTTAGGCATATAAAGATGTTCCACTCCAAGTAGTTTGAAGGGCAGTAAACTTGTTTAGGAATGAAAGGCTCAGGTTCACATCCCTGTGTCACATGTCTGTTCACCTGTTAGCTATTCAGCAGTGAGCCACTCTCAGATTCTCCTTGGACACAAACCATTGCACACAAACACCCATCATGGCAGGATCTTCAACCTCCACCTGGCAAACCCAAAGCTACCTTACTTTCTAAACCAAATAAGGTTTGCAGATTTCCACATAACATAATAGTTCCAGGAGAGAAGACCCATAAAAGAACTTGTTGGTCTCTGTAGGGAATGTGTTTGAATCCTCCACATGTCACACAGGTGCACTTATCTGTGGGCTACTGATTATTTGCAAGAGGAATTTCTATCCATTTTCCAATCAGGAAAAAGAGTGCCTCTCTTGGGAAAAGAAACCCGTAACATTAACAACCTGGATATTACTTTTTTTTTCAATCTCTCTCTGTTGCCCTGTAAAGCAGTAGGGTACACCATGGTCGCATCATTTAGGGTCGCAGGAAGAACATGTCTCTGATTCCAGCTGGAGAGCACAGGCCTATGGACATATATTTTTAATGTTCATTGAAATCTCCCTGTGAGCTGATTAATTTCATGTGTTCAGTAGGATTTTTTGAAAAGCTCAAGGAAGATTTTCCAGGCGTTACAAAAGAAACCAATGGCAAGCACAGGGGTAAAATTACCTCACATCACATGTCTGGATTTGAAGTTCAGTCTCTGGCTTATTTCCCCTTGGCAGCAATACAGATGAATTTTAGCAATGTAAGTTGGAGTTTTACTGTGCATGCAGGGAACTTATAGGCAACAAATAGTTCAGCACAACTATCTGACAGGAGCTCAAAATTGGCTGTTTTGATTTGCAACACCAATTAGACTCTGCCTGTCTTGTTTTGAACCATCACTAGAACTGGTGATTTTTATTTTCCCCATGTGAAAACAAATAAGCCAGGAATATATTCTTTACAGCCTCCTCAATTCTCCACTACAGCTGATAACCATCACCTGTGCAGTTTTCCTGAATTCTGGTTCAGGGTGGGTGTAAAGACAAGGAAAGCGTATGTGTGTGCAGCGGGTGTTTAGCTCAAAACTTGTGTAACTGTGCTGAAGTGTCACAAATACCACCTGTTTTCTCCCTTGGGATCAAGACCAGATGGACAGTGGGTTCTACTGAGCAAAGTTAATCCTTCATTTAGCTAATCAACTCTTGAACTTTTGCTCCCTGGGGAAAAAAACGTTAGAGAGAAGGAAATGGCTGGTTAGGCCTAATTAAACTGTTGCTGCCAGGCACTGTAAGATCATGGATAATGAGGACCTCACTTTTCAAGGAGTTAAGTGTTTAATTCTTTCTGCATTTCTGGTCCAAGCACTGGTGCAAATTTCACCCATCTGGAGTTTTTTTAATGTCTACAACAAAAGCATGCAACAGATTTAACCTTCAGATACATGCTTCAGATGCTTTAACCTTAAGGCTTATGACCCTTTTTCTTACCCATATTCTTGTCAATAGAATCAATCATCTTTCTTGGCTGATATTTGTCTAAAATGTTGTGCATGGGTTTTTTCTTTTGAGCATATTGCTCACATGGAGGTGAAAAGATCTGGCAACCACTACAATACACTGGTTTTGCTTACCCAAGGTTGGATTTATCTCTAATTATTATTTTTAACCTCTAGCTATCAGTTCTTCCTTCTGAACCACTTGAAAGATAAAGATTCCTTGTCTGGTTTTTGTCTCCTTTATCTAACAAGAATTTTCAGTCCTTCAAAAATAAGTGTGTTTCTCTTGTTTACTCCTTGAAAAATAAAGAGCTACAAACAAGTGCTGAGATATGCATTCAAGGAAAAGATTAAACAAATCTTTCTAAAGAAGATGGAAGAATATGTTGAGGTGAACTCTTCAAAATCTATAAGTGTTTATCATCAGAAGAAACTCTTTAGAAGGAAAACACTTATTGGCATCTAGTTGTAATAGATGCTTTAAGGCTTAATGCTTATTTTAAAATATGGGTGTAATCAATAAATAAAAAAAAAACTGTCAATCCACCATTCTTGAAATTATCACTGGATGCCTTTTCAAATCTTACTGCTTGACACAGAGACTAGTTGAAGAAGGACCCAGAAGTGCTTTCTCTCTACATCATCAGTTACTTACAAATTGATCAATAGTTATTATCCTCACATTAGTGTTTCTTGTCTTATTTCCTCTGCATAATTCAGAATTTCAACAATGTGTTTCTTTGTTTTCAGTCTAGATAACCAAACTTCGGCAATCTCTGTACAACCACTTATGGGCTTTCAAAGGGACTCCTGTGTTTCAGAGTTATTTTGGAGGAGTTGAAGTTTGCCATTTTCTTATTCAAAAAACAGTCACCTACTATCTACTGCTTTAAAATAAGAAGGACAGTTCTGTGGTGGGTTGACCCTGCTTGGAATTCTCTCTCCCCTCCTCCTTCCTTTTATCTTTGATTTCTGACCAGACACAGTATGTTATATCCCTTTAGTCAGTTTGGATCAGCTGTGCCAGTTGCAATATCTTGCCTCCTGGTGGGGGGGAGGAAAATGCTGGAGAGGCAGCACTGATGCTGTGCCAGTGCTGCTCAGCACCTGCCAAAACATGGGTGTGTTACCAACACCCTACTGGCCACCAACACAAAACACAGCACTGCGGGGGCTGCTGTGGGGGACATGAACTCCATCTTATCCCAACCCAATACAAGTTTTTGAAGGTATACCATTTCTGCTCTCACTGCCTACACTCTGGATTTATAAATGTTGATGTGTAATTCTGAAAATAAGCATCTTCTCTTGAGAAGTCCAGATACTTGATTATTTGACAGACTGATAGAAAGAATTTGATGGGAAAATGTCTAGAAGGAATGATTCATTAGGAAAGACTGAAGTACTAAATGACAATTTATGTGGAAGAGGATAAGCCCCTTTTTTAACCTGAAGAAAAATATGTGAGCAGGAAGCTATTGCAATAGGTACAGATTTGAATAAAAATGAAAAGGCCTCTTATTCACCATGTCCATTTCCTTGTTTTAATAAACTGAGATCAGTTCCTTGAATGGTTTTGGAAGGATCATGCTGAAGATCAGAGAAACAGTGCCTACACCAAATGCTAGCATGTGTCTCTGTGGATATAGAAAATCTATTCCTGTTAGGCTCTGTTTCTCCATATTTTGGTCATATTCCCATTTAAGACCACAGCTAAATACACTGCATTGAAGCAATCCACAGAAATGTTAATTACAGACTCCAGTACTGCAATGTTTATTTCTAAAAACAACAGAGATGTTGGCATGATAATTTTCTGTTATTTCAACTGCAAGTCTAATCAGAATTAGTCTGTTTTCTTTCAACTTCTCTGTTTTCCTCCCCCTCCTCCTCCGCAGTCACAGTGATTCACTTCTGATCATCATGCAACAGAAAGAAAACTGCAGAATTTCCTTGAAGAGAACTTTAGCTTGCTTGATGTGTCTCTGTTTTATTAAAATACAGTGTGCTCAGGATCCAGCACTAATAGGTGGTCACAATTAAGCAAGAGCTAAATTCATTCACAGAACATTTACAAGCTCATACAATCTCAATATAGTCTTCTTGAAAAACTCTTGAAAATATTAACTTAGCAGTATCATAGGCATGCATAGCATATTGTGATTCAAGAAACATGTAGCAAAACCAGGCTCTTCAAAGACTAATTTCAAGGCAAATAAGCTAGAAAATCAAAGTGAACAAGATACAAAGACAGAGAGAACAGCTCACATAAATTTTAGCAAATTATTACGCAAATCTAGAAAAAAAACCAAACCAAGCATGGGACCAGTATAGATAAGGCAGAGCCAGGCTCTTTCAAGTGGTGTCCAGTCATGGGAGCAGAGACAACAGGCATGTACTGAAGCACAGGAATTTTCCTCTGAGGATCAGGAAGCAGTTTTTTACTTTGAGGGTGACCAAGAAATGGCACAGGCTGTCCAGGGAGATTGTGGAGTCTCTGTCCTTGGAGACTTTCAAAAGCCACCTGGACATGATCCTCTAGGCTATCTTCCTCAAGTAAGGGGCTGTCCAAGGTGACCTCTGAAGGTCCTTTCCAGCCTCCGTCTCTCTGGGATTCTTAGATTCTGAGATAAAGATGCTACAAGAGATGGAACAGCGAGAAAGTAATGCAAGATTTCTGATGTTCAGTTTTTAATTTCTGTTTACTCTTCCAGGTTTGTGAGTAAAGTTTCCATTTAGAAAACAATATTTAGTTTGGCATAATTTTTATACTACGTATTGACGTGAAGAACAAGGTTTAGCTGTCTAGAATAAACAGTAGTACCATTAATTTACATTACGGAATAGGCTATGTATTATGGTAATGTTAATATTTGCTAATGTTCTGTTTGTGTTTTTCCACTACAACATTATAATTGTGTTCATTCGGTCTATTTGTCAACAATTTTTATTTTCAATTGGTCCTATATGCTCAGCTCCTCACAGGTCATTTTGGGAAGTCTAAGTGTTGTGTCTATTTATATCTGTGTATTCAGCATGGTCCTGAAAAGATCTGAATTTTAAATGTCCCCTTTTTATTAATTTTAGTCTAATTCTTTCTTCTCACATGTTTTTCTTCCAAAAGCTTTCTGTTCAATACACAGAATAGCAATACAAAATATATTCTGTGCACAGAAAATCTTCCTTTCAGCTCCAGCACTCCTGGAATGTCAGCAAGCAGTTGGGCGTACAGGCGAACTATTTCGCCACTAGAGAAATAATTTTTTTGCATGTTGTCATCATTCTTTCACTCTTTTACCCTGTTTTTTCCCAGAGATCTCTGACTAAGCCTATCAATCTCCACATTTTCCTGCATTTATTTTTAAAATAAATCACCTATTTATTGCCATTTCAGTAGTAAGAGAAGGAAACACATGAAACAAAACTCCATTTCTTCCTGATATCCTCTTCTAACTGGTCTTTCTTAGTGATTTACCGTGCTTTTCTTTAAAATTCATTATGACTTTCCTCTGTCTTGAAGGTCTCTTTTTTCAATTTCTCTGTGTTTTGAAGGTCTTTTCTCTCCCCAATTTCCTTTTTGTCTTCTCCTCATTCTAAGGATTCCTACAATATGTACGCCAATGAAAACAGATTTGCCAAAGGATAAAGACAATAAGACTATTGTACTGCCCTTTTCGGGTACCATTGTTGGCCCTGCTGCCCCTTGACTTCACAGGGGCCCATCAGCACAAGAATCAGATGTTCAGCAATTTCTGTGTTGAAAGTTTGGGAATCCATGGTCATAATAATGCAAATATTAGGTTAATGTTTTTTCTGATTGCTTTATGTTTAGAGCAACAATTTTATTTTCTTTTAAGGGGAACATTTCAGCAAAACAAGTTTTTTAAACTGGCTGTGCCAGCAGTGGAATCTGTGTTTAGATTCAAAGAAATGAAGGAAATGAGCAAATGGTACCAAAGTTCAGGTGCAAGTAGGTAGCGGCTCTTTGCCCCCTAGCTTATAAAACTGTTCTTTTTCAACTTCTTCAACTTAGGATTTGCCATTGCCAAAGCAGAATTTTTATTTTCTGAAAATATTCTGTATTCCAATATTCTATAATTGGAGTCCTTCTTGTTCTTATACTAAGTAGGAATTAAGACAGCTCAAATCCTAGCATGAATTGATTATATAGGTTTACAACCCAGACAGAAAAAAAAAGTAGCCCTCATTTTATTTGTGTCTGGCTTAATCTATAGTGTCTTCACTCAGTAATTTTTTATTTCCTTCTCTACTGCTTGTGCTTCTGGTGTCTGCGCAGTAAAGCACTTATAACTGCATAGTTACATTTTGTCTGCTTTTTTTAATGTGCTGGTAGATCAAACAGAACTCCACATCTTTGGTTTCATTAGCAAACATCACACGTTGCTACACACAACTGTTATCTGTTATCCTGTGTAACATTTTGTCTTAAAAGAATTTTGAAGCCCCTCAGTCTCAATTTTTTAAATTTGCCATATGTGATCCCTCTGTATTCTGCAGATCTCCACTGCATTTTGGAATAAAATAGTATTGCTGAATTTCTAAGTAAGACTTCAAATATAGAGAAAAATCATAACTTTTTTATCATTTAGGAAAAAATTGTGTTAATCTTTCCATCTTTATTAAGCTTGCCCTTTTTTGAGATTTCTGATTTATTTTAAGCAGTGTGACATTTCACATCTCATATCTTCTTTCCCTTCTTGTCAAATACAAAGATGGTTTTTTCTTCTTAAACTAAGGAGTTATGCAAGATTCTGAATATCTCATTATATAGAGTACCCTGAACATCACCAAATAATCAAAACATATTACTAATAGAATTTAATTTAAGTAGGACCGAAAAAGTTTGGGGGTTTTTTTTGTTGGTTTGGGGTTTTGGTCTTGTATTTGCTTTGTTGTGTTTTTCCCACAAAGGGCAAAGGAGAATGTACTTGATGATGTCTTGGCAGAGGTGGCTGAAGTGCATACCTTCATTTCAAGGAAATGGCTGCAGAATGAAAGCTGATTTGTGTTGAGTAAAACCAGCATGAAAAGAGCCTGGGGATGGAA
>VWZQ01011639.1:296888-315019 GCA_013397015.1 Myiagra hebetior
CAATCCTCCTCCCCCGCCATATCATTCCAAAGTGTATACAAATTCTGCAAAAGCCCTGTAAAAGAGAGTTTGTTCAGAAGCTTTCTAGAGGGCTCTTGGATATAGGCTTCTGAGAGACTAAACTCCTCAGCGATGGATGACACTTTGATGACTGGAGGAGCTGGGGCAAGGAGATTGACCTTAGAACACTTTTGGTGCAGTTCAGTTCTCTTTACAATTGGCAGAGCATCAAATTTCCTTTTTGGTGACAAATTTTTAGCTTTCCTTTTTTTGTATGACTCGGACTCTAGGTTTTGGCAGTCAAGGAACATCAGCTCTCAAAATATACACTGCTGCCTGCACTGCAAGCTGTAGCTCTTAAAGAAAAAGCAAGTAACCAGCAGACACATCATGGATCACATTTCCTAGAGATCTAAGTAAGCCTGTCCAATATCATTAACAGTAAAATAAATGATACCTAAAACAGTCAGAAGGGAACTTCTTCATTATCCAATTACTCAAAAAATATTTCCCAGCAGTGTCATGTCACTTTGCTTACATGTTTCACATAGTATCTTTATTAATTTAATTAAATGGATTTCTAGTAGTAGTGTATTATTTTCATAGATATACAATGAAGAGCTACTCAGAAAGGGAGTCTATTTTCAAATTTTAAATGCTATGAAAGAGGGTAATGTTTTTAACAGTCTTTGATCTGCAGCATGAGCTTCAAGGACTGTCCTGATTTAAGAACAGAAAAAGTATTAGTTTTACTTGGAAACTCTGCATGTAAGATTTCAAATGTGCTGTTTCCTCTAACTGCTAGAGCCATTATGAGAGCTTAATACGACTGTAGAAAAGTGTATGCTTTCTGCTCTGAGAGGAGAATCAGGTCTGTTATATACTCTAAATCTAACTAAAAGTTCTTCAAATATTCTTGAGGTTACTGGAAGTGGAAAGGTAGAGGAGCCAGTTTAATTTCTACCTTAATTTTTATATTAAAATATTAAAAATTGAGATTGGATTAATAACAAAGAAAATTTACTTCTTTGCACTGTTGTTCTTCCTCCTGAACTTTAGTTTTGCTAGGGTAAAATGACCTGTTAAATAGTACAGGACTGCAGCTTCATAAAGCATCAGCAATTAATCTAATCACATACATTAGTCACTAATTGCAGCAGATTTTTCTAAAACATGCTCTGTGGTCAAGGAGCAATAATTTCCTCCAATAAATCTTGGACAGGAAATCAGATCATATAATGGAGTCTCCCAACTATAAAATCTGATCTGTATTTTAAAGGAAATTCTAAACAGAGTGTTAATACGACATATAATTAGGGCTTTACAGATTGCTTACTTAACATAAGGCTTTAGAAAGCTGTCAAACACTTGAAAACATAGGAATAAATATGCTCCTTCTTCATGATTTTGAGGCCCTTCTCAGATTCTTAAGTAATAAGAAATATGTGCCACAGTATGTGTTCAAACTCTGCCAAGTGCCATATCAAGCAATGGGAGAGCATGTTCCTGCATAGTAGTTGGGCCAGTCATTTCAAATTATTTCAACATTAATTGAAAGAATGTAAATTCATTTGAAAAAAATCTCTCAAGTACATTTAATCCTTGAATCGCTGCAATGTGAGAAATTCTTCACATAACTTTCACACCCAGTCATACTATCTTACTTTTTTCTGTAAGTTGCAATGCAATTGGCACAAGGTGCCTGATTCAAAATGTTTATGGACATACGCCCCAAATAAAAAAAAAAAATTCAGTAATATCTGCTTTCTATAACTGTACTACTGATTCAGTTTACTGGCAGAAACATTTTCATAAGCTGGTGGTTTAAGTGAAGAGTTTAAGAGACTATTTTCAAGAGAATATTGATTTTAGAATTACTTAGAATTGGGTTTTAGCTTATGTGCTCTTCTAATCCATCCAGTGTACAGAAACAGAATCCTGATTTCCAATAAAGGTTAAGGTTTTCAGAAATAATTACTTCAAAAAAATTGCTTATGAATTTTTACATAAATTTCAATAAGAAAATTTAAGTCTTGGAATAATTACAAAATTCTGTAAGCCAGCTGAATTATTCAGTGACTGGCAGCATGTCCTATCCTATATTCCCAAAACTATGTAATATCATAAGTTCCCAAAGAATCACTTCTGGTTATTAAATCAAGTTACATTCCATGGGATTAAAATTAAAATATTTCTCATGGCAGGTCTACCTGTCACTTAATCTTGATCTGTCATTGAGAGAATCAAGGGGTAGCTGCTATTATTGTATGGGAACAGAGGTCATTGTCTGGAAAAGCAAATAGAAATAGGGCAAAATAGATGTTTATCATCTCCTCCACAGAGACAGGAGCATAACTATACATTAATTCTGTTATTTCACACTTTCTCTTCCTGTGTTCAGTATTTCCTCATGCCCTAAGAGGAGAGTGAGCTGCGGCACTGAAACACTGCGAGGGAGTTTCTGTGTGTCAGAAAAGCCTTCCAGAAGCTGTTCTGTCACCCTGAAGACCTCCTTCTCACCCTGGGGTGCCCACATGCCAGGAGCATTTGTGATGGTGTTTCTATACACAGACAGGTAACATTTTAAAGACCTTTTATACCCTCAGAGTCATGGAAAGGCAGATAAAAAGGTCAATCATTAGTCCAGTTTCCTCTGCCTAGCAAGCACACAACCTCTCCAAAGAGTGGTGTCATCTGCTGGACATACGTGCAAAATTATTCAGTCACAGGTGAGTAGAGCTGAGAAGGGGACCATTTAGCACAGCAAAAATCAGATTCTACCTATGTTCATCATTAATAAATTTATTTTGGGGCCAGTAGTGTAAGCAGAAGGTGAAACACAATTCTGATTATTTATCAAAAGCAGAGTTTGTAGTTTGTTCCTGAACTGTCACAATACTGAGGGATGTTGTACAAATAAATTCAAAATCAAACATTTAATTTTATAAAAGTTAAAAATCCAGAAAGGCAGCTGTTCTCTGCATCATAAAGGACAGGCTGATGAAAAATCATTAAGTCACCATGGGATGCTGATAAAAGTAGTCACTGAGGATTGAATTATAAAATCAAGGACACTATTGTATAGCTGTTGCATAATTTCTGCAGTTGTAATCACACAGTATTGCTGATGCTACCAAACAAATCAAACAAATTCTATTACTGGTAATCACCAAGTAAATTAGTAGTAAGCATATTATTTTATTTTTCTTCTAAATGCTAACATAAGTTTCAACAGCCTTAATGAAAGTTTTTTCTGTGTTTGAAGTGTTCTGAAATTTGTCATATTTTATTTAACATAGGTGAAATTCTGGACACCAATATTTACACTTCACAGTGAATTTCTAATTCAGATTTTTGTTTGAACTCACCTTTACTTTTTTGAGCACCTGTCCAAATGCCAGAGCCTGAAGTCAAGCTATGTTACTTTTCTGTGTTTGTTTCTGGCCCGTTAAGAAAGTATTTCTTCTTGCTGAGCTCACCTGCAGGCAATGTACTCGAGTGTCCCTTCTCTCTCTCCTTTGCTTGCCAGTCGTTATACTTAAAGAATTTAGCTGCTTCAGCTCCCATTCCTTTCTCCTCCTTGCCATGACAAATAAAACTGAAATTTGATTTGAACTATCAAAAAAAAATTAGAAATGCACACCTTGTTTTTTTCTTGTAATTTATAACAGTCCATTAAATAAACTGGATGAAAATAAAATCTAGTATTCTTGAGATCTTACATCTCTTACAATGTTTGAAGAATCATATCCTTTTCATAGTAATTGTCTTTTTTACAGAAAACTGAGTGAAGAGAAAATGTCCAAGTATCTACCTTGAATAGTGTTCCTCTGTATCCTCTTCAGTCCTGTTTTTCTCTCACGTGATTAATTTTTATGCTGATTACAAGGGTCTCTACTCCAACTGTTTTGATTATGGGCAGCTGAGTTATGCAGAACTGTGAAGCCAAGGTCCGAAGCTCCTCCAAATCCCTGAGAAAAATGAATGGCCTAAAGGAGGAGTAGCAGGGAACTCATGTTATGGATTAGAAAAAACAAATCCTTTCATCCTTGCATTCACTCATGGAATTCATGGCCTGTAGTTACATTCTGCTCCTACCTAGTTTTCCATTACTTATTTCTTTCTAGTCTGCTCAGAATCCATTTCTAGTGAATATTGGACCTCTTTACATGGTAGCATATTAAGAGACAAGGTAAAGGGACATTCTCTAAGTAAAACTGAACAAAATTGTAACTGTTTAAAAAAAAANAAAAAAGTGTTTCTCTGTTGTTTAACACAATGGTTAGGTTTAGTCTGGGAAGAAACAGTCATAAAGAACTAGGAATAAATTGTGGAGCTAAAGCTCTTTCATTAAATTTTTATTCTCACAGAAATCAAAAGCTGTCTCTGAAACCTCCTTTGACTTTCTGCGAGTGTAATTAAATGTAGAAGATTTATTCATTGCTGTGCTGGTTTTAGGTTGTCAGCTGTAGGTACTAAAGTAAGCAAAAAAGCCAATAAATGAGGTAATTTTCATGAACAACGTTAATTTAATTTTCAGTAAGAACTGTGAGAGAGACTAAAAGGATGAACTCTTGGAAAATTAATCCTTGCAGGATCTAGTCAACCCTGTAGCTTTAGGGAAACCTTTATCTTGCTTGTACATTGTCATACCCTGTGAATCCTCCGTGCTGCTCTTTTTAGCTTTTCCTGAAGATAAAGCTGCGTGATGGATATATATATATATAATACCCTGTATAGTTTCATTTGCATCCAACATATTTCACAGAAAATGCAACAGGAAATATCCTGCTTTTTTCTGCTTCAGATAGAATTATGTAAAATGAAGCAAGGAAGAAAATGCAAAAAGGTTGAATTTATATCAGTCACACAGAGCAGAGGTGAGGAGCTTTACCAGCTGGATCAGTCTTCCATCTTGCTATGGTCATTTGAGTTGATTTAATGATTATCAAATTCATTTTAGTTCCAACAGAACACACATGTTCAGGGAAAAAAAAAAGAAAGGTTCTGTTAACAAGGACAGAAAGCTAACCTATTATACTTATCCATCTACTCCTGTGTCTGTTTTGAAATTCAGTTGAATTTGGATAAGTGAAGTTGTTGAAATAGAGATGTCCTACAGGCCAGAATCCTGACTGTGAATATGTACATAAACCGGGACTCGCATTCAGGTTTCCAAGTCAGATACATTCCTGATCTACTGCACATAGCTTCCAAATATCAGGTACTGACTGAACACAGGAAAATAGCATTCTTAAAAATTTTATTGCTCAGACTACTTGAGGACAATATAGAGAGCAAGTAATCTTGGAGGGAAAAAAAAACACATAGGAACAAATGTGTTGGAAGAACTGCAGTGATGAAGGGAAAATAAATCCAGATGAATATGAAATATTTTAAATGGAAGAACCTCTTTTCTTTACTTTCTTTAAGAAAGAGGCTGAATTGTATAGCTCAATTTTAAAACATGTCATCCAGACTCTCAGTAGACTTCAGCTTCCTTTAGCTGAATAATTTTTTGGTTTACACTTGCACACACCAGATTCATATTCCATGGTCCAAAACAGCCATTCGATTAAAGTGCTTATAGGACAAATTTATAGTGAATTGTTAAAAAGTCTTTTCCTAGAAATGGAGAGAAGATGGAGAACAGCAATTACTGATGGCAAATTGCAAACTCTGGAGACCTGTGTATTCCTTCCAGGAGTGTTGCCCCCAGTTTAGTGTATTTCATGGTTTTGACTCTTCAAGAGCCATGAAAGGATAAAAGGAAACAACATTAAAGAGAAACTGGCCTTGTTGACCTCCTCTCTTTAAATTTGTTCAGTCCCCTTGTTCAGTCACTACATGATCTTTTAAAACATCCCTCTCCATCCTTCTTGTAGTGTCCCTTCAGGTACTGAAAGGCCTCAATTAAGCCTCTCTGAAGACTTCTTCTCCAGGTTGAACAACCTCAAATTTCTCAGTCTTTCCTCACAGGGAAGGTGTACCATCCCTCTAATCATTTTGGTGGCCTCCTCTGGATTCACTGCAACAGGTCCATGTCCTTCTAGTGCTGGGGACCCCAGAGCTGGATGCAGCACTGCAGGTGGGATCTCAGCAGAGCAGAGGGGCAGAATCCCCTCCCTGGCCCTGCTGGCTGTGCTGTTTTGGATGCAGCCCAGGACACTTTAGACTTCCTGGGCCATGAGTGCACATGGCTGGGGTTATGGTGGGTATTTCATCCACCAGAACTCCCATGTACTTCTCAGCAGGACCACTCTTGGTCTGTTCATTCCCCAGCCTCGATTGATACCAGGGATTGTCCTGACCCGTGTGCAGCACCTTATACTTGGTCTTGTAAAACCTCAAAGAAATCCATAGGCCCACTTCTCCAGCTTGTCCAGGTCCCTCTGGATGACATCCCATCCTTCAGGTGTGTCAACAACACAGCTTCGGGTCATCTTCAGATTTTCTGAGGGTGCACTCGATCCCTTTGTCTACGCCATTAATGAAGAAATTAAATAACACTGGTCCCAGTACAGACCTCTGGGGCCATCACTTGTCACTGGTGTCCATTGGGACTCTGAGCCATTGACCATGACCCTCTGGATGTGACTGTCCAACCAATTTCTTATCCATCGAACAGTCCACCCTTCAAATCCCTCTTTTGCTGATTTATAGAGAAGGATGTTGTGGAAGACAATGTCAAAGGCTTTACAGAAGTCCAGGGCACCCACAGCCCTTCTCTTATCCACTGATGGTGTCACTCCAGTAGAGAAGGCCATGGAGTTGGTCAGGCAGGACTTGCCCTTGGTGAAGGTGTGCTGGCTGTCCTGAATCACCTCTCTGTCTTCCATGGGCGTTAGCACAGCTTCTAGGAGGAGTTGTTCCATGCTCTTCCCAGGGACAGAGCTGAGGTTGACAGGTTCACTGTTCCCAAGGTCCTCCTTTCTACCCTTTCGAAAATTGGGCACAACGGTTCTCTTTTTCGAGTCATCTGGGAATTCACTTGATTGCCATAACTTTTCAAACATCATGGAGAGTGGCTTGGAACCTGCATCACCCTCAGAACACTGGGATTCAACTCACTGGGTCCCATTGACTTTTGTACATTCAGGTTCCTCAGGTGGTCATGAACCTGATCTTTACTTTCAGTGGGAGGGATTTTGCTCCCCCAGTCCCCATCCTACTGTCCCACTTGAGAAGTGTGGGAAGAGAGGCTATCGCTGAAGCCCAAGGCAAAACTATTGTTGAGTACCTCAGCCTTCTCTTCATCCTTGTTACCACCCTTGTTTAACAAGGGCCATTACTCCTTCTTTGACCTTCCTTTTCTGGTTAACATACCCATAGAAGCCTTAGGTATTCTTTGTGTTCCTTGCCAAGTTCACCTCCCCCTTTGCTTTGCTGTTCCTGATCCCATCCCTACACAACCGTACTTCATGTCTATACTTTTCCCAGGACATCTGCCCTAGCTTCAACTGCCTGTGCTTTTGCTTGTTTCCTTTTAGTTTCTCCAGCAGCTTCCTACTCAGCCGTGCTAGTCTCTTGCCTTCCTTGCCCATTTTGCTCCTAGAGTTTGTCAGGTCTTGCATTCTATGGAAGATTTCCTTCAAGATTTTCCAGCTCTGTTCCACTCCCTTGTGTCTGAGGGCAGCTTCCCAGGAGACTCCACTGACTATCTCCCTGAAAAGCTGAAAGTCTGCTTTCCTAAAGTTCAGGGGGCTGACTTTACACCTCACCTGTCCCATACCCCTCAGGACTGCCAACTCCACCAGAGCATAATCACTGCAACACTGGATGTCTACAATCTTGATGTCCCGATTTAACTCACTTTCACTGGCGACCACCAGGCCCAGTAATGCCAGCCCTCCAGTAGAGCTGTCTATTTCCTGGGTCAAGAAGTTGTCCTCCATGCATTCCAGCAGTCCCCTGGATTGTCTACAGCTCACCATGCTTCTTTTCCAGCACATGTTGGGATAGTTGAAGTCCCCCAGCAGGACAAGGGCCTGTGAACACAATGCCTCCTTGTCACTGGAGCCGCAAGGCTTCATCAATAGGCTCCCCTTGTTCAGGCAGCTCACAGTGGATGCTGACCACAAGGTTCCCTTTGTTACCTCAGTCTCTGGCTCTTATCACAGTCTTCCAATCTGCTCATGGCTGTTCTTCAGACACAGCTTTTCACACCCAATCACTCTTGATGTAGAGGGCAACCCCTCTGCCTGTCCTTCCTCTTCTGTCACTTCTGAACCGCCTGTACTCATTGATAGTCCCATTCCAATCATGGGACTCATCCCACCAAGTTTCAGTAATGGCAACAAGGTCATGGCTTTCTAGCAACATGGTGGCTTCTAGCTGATCATTTGCTGCCCATGCTGCATGCATTGGTGTGCAGACATCTCAGATGGGCTGTGAACCGTGTCACCTTCCTAGAAGAACACACCTTAATTCCTTTGAAATTATTCTTTTGTGTTTTCCTGTTGGCTTGTATTACCTCAGGAGTCTCAGGGTCATGTCCATAAGATTGCAAGTGTGTTCCAGCATGGCCAGCAAAGCTCAGAGTCAGCAGGATGTAGCTGCACTTCCCTGAGTGTCAATTTTACTCCCAACACCAGTATGCCACCCATAGGTTTATCTCTGCCAAGACTGGTGTTATCTCTTTCCCCTTCAAACCTAGTTTAAAACCCTCTCAATCAGCCCTGACAGCTCACACTCCAGAATTCTTTTCACTTTTTTAGATAGGTGAACACCATCTCTCTCCAGCATGCCTGGCACTGTATGAACCACCAATAATCCACCCAATAATCAAAAAACCCAATAATCCACCGATGGCACCAGTCTTTAGGCTGGGTGTTGATCAGATGGACTTTCCTCTTCCTTTTGGCATTATTCCCTGCTACCAAAGGAGTTGAGAAAAACACCACCTTGTCCCTTCAACAGGCTGCCCCAGTGCTCTGAAATTCTTTTTGGTTGTTCTACGACTTCTCTTATCTAGTTTATCACTGCTGACCTGAAGAACCGTCAGTGGATAATAATCAGCGGGCTGAATTAGTCCAAGGAGTCTCCTGGTAATATCCCTTACATACTTCTGCCTTAGGCAAACCATGTGATTATCCATGAGTATTTTGTGCCAGTATAACCAAATCATCTTGTCAAGGCACATGTGAAGGTAGAAGAGGTTTAAATCCTAATACAAATTAAGAAGACTGGGCACTTCTTCAATACTCTAGGTAAGTGTTAAGCAGTAAAGAGTCTCTATACATGTAGTTTGATCAGAAAGTCTCTCCTACAATGCAGAAAAGTCTTTATAAAAGTTTTATTTACATATGGCTCAATAAAATTTTTCAAAGAAAAAAATAGAAAGCATAATTTGCATTATGTTATAATAATGAAATTTCAATCAACCTCCTCTCTTTTACTTTCCATTCCTATTTCAGATGAGCCTCATAACCTTTTCAGGATCTTAAGCATGAAATTCAACATTCAAACTTACCATTTGCTCAGACTTTCTCCTCTATTGTCTCTCCCATTTTTTGTCTCTTTCCTTTTACTTTCCCCTTTCCAGATCCCTTTTTTTTTGCTTTAATTTTTTTCCCTCCAACATTCCCTTCTAATCTCAGGGGCAGATTGTAAGCCCTGCTGAGAGAAACATTCCCATTGTTATTTGCAATAGTTAATGTGACTGCTCATTAGTGGTAGCTGTTTTCACTACCTGACCAGTGTGATTTACCTTGGTTTCTTTTGTAAGAAAAGCTACTGATTTTGTCTCTACAGCCCACATCAGTCCTCAGATTATTATTTCTCCAGAGAGGAGGAGGGAAAGAGAAAGACTCTGAATGGTTATTCTTTTCCATTCCTTGTTAAATAAAATCTTTAGTCTTCCAACACAACAGTGGGGTTCTGCTGATAAAATACAGAGGCCTACATCTGAAATAGGTGTACTTTTCTGCTCAGTGTAAAAAAAGAAACGCAGGGCACAACTCATCCCATCAAAGTAAACTTCTAAAATGGGTCAGATGAATCCCACCTTTAGCACCAGCAGGTATCCAGAGACCCTGTAATTGAACAAGTGGCCTCAATAATTAACATATTTTCCTGATATTTCTTGTTTTAAGCATTCTTATTAATAAGTAAACAAAAGGTGCTAAATAAGTTAGTCCACAAAGTCATCATGCTTCCATACAGGAACTTTGTATCCTCTGTAACACTCAAATTTTTATAGGGAGTCACAATAGGAAGTAAAACTTGTATGCACTGTGTGGGCACATAATCAGATCAACCTTGTGTCCTGTTACATGCTGAAGAGCAGAGTAGTAAAACAAAGTAGGCATATCAGTCATGGTAAGTGGCCTTTTGGCAGGGCTACCAGCCTGCATCACAGCAAGCTGCTGTGATGTAAAAAGAAAAGAACCGATTGCATTTGAGTGACCAGTATTCTTTTATTTGTCTTGAAATCCTAAACTTTTAGATGGTGACTCAAAATCTGAAACACTCCAGCTAAAGTACAAATCTTTTCATTTGGAAAAATTCTTGGGTGCTTCCTATGAGTTACATTTCAGAAGCTTCATATTCCAACTCATACTTCATGTTCTATGACAACTCATAAGCTTTCCTGTGAGTAATATGTAGAAATATGTAGAAACCTTTCAGCTTTGGAAGCTGAAGTCCCAGTGGGGAATCCTATGCCCATAAGAGAAGAAGAACATGATGTAACTGAACAGTAGCTCTGGTGAGTCACCACTGAAGCATATCCAGCTATATTATTCCATTCTTTTTATCGTTCCTTTAAAAAGCATGGAAATTTCAAAGAAAGATACTTCATTAAAAATTAGACATGAAAACCTAGTTATACATGGAGCCTAGCTCTCCATTATAAACAATTCTTATTGATTGTTACAAATGCATTTTTATTAATAATTCACCTACCATATTATCTTCTGTTAACACTTCAGAAGAGCCTGACCATACCTTAGAGGGTTCAGTTAAGCATTGAAATGGTATATGAAGTTGGCTTAAAATTAAATTCTGTCATCATATATTTGCTACCTGGACGTTTCTACTGTTTTTTTTCCTCTTTCTTTTGGTATTTTGGTTGGTATTGAAGCTGGAAGAGATATCACAGATCAGAAAACGTATTGGCATTACAAGAAGAACATTTAGTTTGTGGACTAGGTTAAACACAACTGACTTTTGATCCCCAGGCTGTCAACATAAAATACCCTCAAAGAACTTCCATTAAAGAGCTAGTAATACCACTGAAATATTAAAGTTCCCGATGTATTCCTCAGTCCACAATTCAAACTGAAAACTAACTATACGACCTAATGTGTCAAGAAAAAGAGCAACTGAAAAATGTCAAGTTGTCCAAAGTTTGTTACAACGTTTTTTACCAATACCACCTCACTTTATTGAAACATCTCTATAAACATGCTTTGCTGAGAAGCTGTAAGAACTGACTGGTAGTAGTATCCAATGTTACCTGATCAGATTCAAGGGTGTTCCCATTATTGATCTGGTCTTAAATGTCAGTGCCTGCCCAGTGGGAAATCAGAATAAAATCTCTCTGGACACAGTAGGAAGCCTTTCTACTTTTCAAAGCTTCAGGATCATATCCATAATCAATGAATATTTAGAAATTACTGAAGAAAAGTTGCAGTTGTTGGAAAACACTTAATAAGGCAAATGATATGAACTATGCATCCTTCCTTTGTTCCCACAGGTAAGGCTGAACACGAAGCATATCTTCACAAAGATTTTTATGTTTCACAAGAAATGAAGAAAAAAACAGCAGGAAGGAAACAGTATCGGGAATATTTTCAGAAATAAGACTTGCAAGGAGAGGCTGAACTTCAACCTAGATATTATGTATAATAAGAACAGAAATTATTATTCTGTTGTCTCACAGATCCCAATTTCATCTCTTGCTGCGTTTTTGGTCTTTTCTGTTCCACTGACTAATCAAAAACCAGGTTAACAGCTGGCAGAAGCAGTATTCCTATGAAAGAGACAGATGTGTTTCATAGTGCCTGATGTATCATGAATTGTCAGCAGCTCAGTGAGGATTCCTTACCTGTAAAGGGTCAAAGGAGTTGTCTCTTCTGTGAGCTCAGTATCAAAATGCAAATCCATGTATAATTTCATATTCTTCCCAGTGGAGAGAGACATGAGGGACTGAGAATGAATGTTTAACCTACATACAATCTAGGTACCCAGGGGAAGTTTTTCATATTTTCTTAATTAGGTCAGGATCCTATTAAGAATTTCTTTCACCTTCTCATTAATGTACACTAAAAGACTTTTGGCCTGCGCTTCAGGTAAACAAACAGGCTGTCTATTTTGGAAAAGCTATTTTGGAGAGGAGATGTAATATTTTGTTTGTTTTGGATTCAGGAGGGGTAGTTAAAGATTTGGACTTTGCTGCACTGAAGACATGTGCTTCCATGAGCTTCTCTGTCTCCAAAATAGGTTGTTGTCATAAATATAATTCTGTATAAATAGATTTGCATCCTCTCATGAATTGAATTAGCTGGCTAACTAGCTAGACTTTGGTTCTGTTGTTTTGTCTGCAAATAAGCCCTGAAATCCTCGGGACTGCACAGTTTGTTTTGTATTTGTTTTACTGCCTTAAGCTAGGCATCAAACTTTGCCCTCCTGGAAGTTTAATGTTGATGATAAATAGGGAGAAGAAAAGAAACAGAAGGCATACATCTAAATCAATGTTCAAAGACAGGAGAACAGAAGTAGCTGCAATTCAAACCTGTACAGTTTAGCCTAGAAATACTTCATAGTCAGTCAGACATTGCCTGATATAACTTTTGATTTCACTGCTTGCCAGTGATTTTTAAAGAAGTACAGAGTCTTCAGAAAGGATGGGAATAGGATAGCAAAGTCATTTCACACAGGTTAATAAAGCTGTTCAATATTAAATTTTGTATCCATTTGCATCAGTAAAAAAACCTGTAAAAAAATGAAAAAAAAAGCTTTTATTTCCACAATTTATGCAAGAAAGTTGTTTTTATTCTCTCTCTAGTGGGAATGCACATTATGACACAGTCTGAAGTTACATTCATCACTCTGCATTCACAGCACGCTGTCATGCCAATCCTCCCCTCCAGCACTGAGAATAAAAATTATAATGCTTAGGAATGAATCACCCAAATTACTTACTCAGAAGAAGTACTGCCAACCAAAACCATCTCTCTTCCATCAGGTCTGCCTATGTTTTGAGTGACCTAACAGGGACTCTGACATGAGCTTGGGTCCAACACAGTCTGAAAGCCAAATGAGCCAAATTACACTGGGTTTCAAAGGGAAATGGCTGCAAAGAGAAACCAAGACAAATAGCCTAGGGAGAGTTATAAGCTTTAGAACAGTACCAATCCACTCTTCTCTGTGAATATTTACTCTTTTTTTTTTCTAATAAATATGCCTTTCCACAGTTTTCATTATGCCATGCGAGATCTCACAGTTCCTTTTTTTTAGAACATATGGTCCTTTTGCTACCTACTCTTTCTCTAGAACTGCATTTGGAAATGATGCATAAATACATCTTGTTTTTCTCAGCTAGAAGAGTCACCCTTCTCTTCCTTATTAACACCTTTTCACTTGCTGGTGCAGTTGGATACACGAGAGGAGATATAACATTTTCATTTCATATCAGCAAGTGAGAGGTCAGGGTTTTTTTTAATTTCCTCACCAAATGCCAAGTTGTCATGATGCTCTTAATGTTAGTATGCTAAGATTTCAGCTGTAGATCTCATTAATCCATCTGGGTCCCACCTCTATACACTTCCTTAACATTTTAGAAACTAACACAATTAAAATTTAAAATGAGACAAACATACAGGGCAAACCAAAGCTTTATTGCCACAATGTATGATTATACAATAAATTCAGAGTGGTTTTAAAAAAATGCTGCACTAATGAAAACAAAGAAAGGGGAAAGGAATTTTTGCAACATCAGGATTTGTATATTTTAACTACTCCGGTTCTTACTAACAACTGTGATAGGTAATGATTAATTGTATTTTTTTTTAATCAGTAATTTTCTTAATGAAATGCAAATGAAAAAGCTTTTGACAAATGCTTTTGACAAATCTTGTGTAGGATCTGGCTGAAAGTGTGTCCGTCAGAGAAACCAAGTGTAATTCAACATGAAAAATATGTAACATTCAACATAGGGAGATCACTTCTTTCATGACCAAGCATTAGGGTCTTCCCATGCTAACTGGTTCCTTCATGGTGGAATTTTGTGTCATCAAATGTCAAGTTGTGAATCTAACTAGTGGTTTGAGCTCTGTGACCAGTAAGAGCTCTTTTGTAAGAGTATTGTCTTTGTTTAATCTTAGGGATCACCTGGAGAAGCCTGTTCCTGGTCAGCAGCTGAGATCCATTCATCTCAGATTTATCTCTGAGCATTTTCATGAGATTATGTTTATTAAACTGCTGTTGCAAACACAAGACCTTCTGCTGACTGATCATATTTATGTAGGAGGTCAAGCCAGAAGCTCTATCAGACTTCACTGCTGCAGTTCTACTCTTGTAGCATGGGGATAAGAGAGCACAACCCTTCTTTCCTTTCCTCTCCACCCAAAACTACACCAGAATGTGCTCGCTTAAGAAAAGCTTTTAAGCTTGCACTCGTTAGTGCTTTCAAGAGCATTGCATTTGTCTGCAAATGTTCTGAGCATGTTTCTCATAGAAATAGTTGGTTTTTTATTTTTAATTTACCGGAACTTTTAAAAATGTGTCATAACCACTCCACCATAAACTCAGAGACAGAAAGACATTGGATCATTTTGTGTATTATCAGGCACATGCACATTTCCATTTAAATACAAAGGCTATTATGCATGATACCTCTCCTTTATCCACATGCCTTTATGTTACTTGTGCAGAAACTACTTAATCTGAACTTTCTGTAAAATAGTTAATCCTCCATGTGATGGCTTTTTCCCTCAAAGTCAATGTAACACCTAGGGTCAGCATCAGCACCTGAGCCCTTAGTATCTTTCTGCAGAGTAAGAAATCAGCCCAGAAACCACCATCATTTTAAGGAACTGATGTTTCAGAGGGCTGCAGATTTAGTAAGGAATTGATAAGAGGCACTGAGAGGCTCTTACCAGAGGCCTGCCATATTTCTGAAACTTTAATAGCTGCCACTGCACTAATAGTGGAACTATTCAGCAAGCTAGCAGATCATATGTTTTTGTAGTTATTTTATATTTCTCTTACACTTTCACGTCCAGGGTTTCAGACATATTTTTTTGTTAGCATGCAGAATGTGTGTTTTCAATAGTGAATCTTTCTGAAGAGAATATTGTCTGATTTATGTAACTGATCCAACAGCTGAAATTACTAAATATTTGCTGACAACACTAAAGAACCCACCATTCCTTAAGGCATTAATGTGTCCTTGTCTTGTACTTGTGGTTTCTACTATGTCTCTCTCAAGAGCCAGTCTAACCCTAGGGCTAGAAAACTGAGGGACAGACACCTTTTTCAAGTCTGAATAAATAACCAATGAATACCTAAAAGAAAACCAGTTGTACTTCACATTTATATGCATGAGCTCTACATTACTGAAAATATCTTTTTATTCATAAGTTTAAGATTCCTAAGAATTACATCAAGGGCATTTTGACAAGTTAATTTCCAGAGCTGCTAACTATTATTTCCAGTTTCAGTTGTTGCACTTTGTCAGAAAATAAAGGATTTCTTTTTAAATGTAATAGGAAAAACACACAACTTAAAATATAAAATGTTTCTGGCATCATTAACAAAATGTCATACTGAAAACTGAATGGGCATCTAGCAACCTGTGCTAATGAGCCAGAGTTAGTATTTTTCCACAGTATATTGCATTTGCAGGGTGATGAAGGGTCATGTAAAGTTCACATGATCTACATAAATTGTGGAAAATTAATATGCTTTTGGAAAAATACAACCAATTTTATAATAGGTGATATTGAGCTGTCGGCATTCCTTCTCTACTTCTTCTGCCATTACATTTTTGAAGAAAGAAGCAAGTGTAAACGATGTTTGCTAGATTCCCTCTTACAGTCTCACTGAAAGCCATTGTACTATACGCAACTATAAACAAATAAAGAGGACATTGCACAATACTAATATAAAACAGGGTGGAAACTACTATGGAGATGTTCAGCTCCAATGTACTGAGAAAAATGAGAGCTCGTTTCATGCAAGTCATCAAGCTGAAGCAGTGACTGAAACAAATACAGCTATAACAGCATCACTGCAAGGGATGGTAGAGGTAACACACTGGGTTATTTCTTCAGCAAGTTTGGCTAAATATCATTAGCAGAAAAACTGTATCGTTCACATATATTTATTACCCATAGGTTTCTTTTCTGCTGTAGTACCTGAAGCTGAAGTTGGCAACTCCCATCTAGAGAACCAAATGTCTCCTCTTGCTGCAAGTATACATCAAAGAAAGCACTGGTACTAGATTTTTTTGGTTAAGTACCCACCATTCTTTTAGGTATTTTTAAGATAAAACAAATTAAATCTACATTTTGTGTTTTTCTTACAGCAATAGAAGTTGGGGAGGAGATTAAAAACCTTGTCCCAAACTCTCATCTAATTGTCCTTTTTTAATACATTGCTGCTACACACCCGAACTGCCCGTGTAGGCCCTGTCCCTATTGCATCAGAGGGCACACAGCATCCCCACTTACCCACCTTCCAACCACGCTCACATATCCTCGCTGTGCCTGCATTGGCTATACCAACATTGCCTATACCTATACTTCACAGTCAAGAGGTTCTCATTTGGTTTAAGCAGGAAAGACTAATTTCCTGAAAGACTCTGCTGTGAGTCTCAGCTGAGATCCTGTTGTACCCATTACCTGCTCCTGCCTAGGAGGGTCTGTAGAACTGCTGCATTACAAAAGCCTGCTTCAAGTTTCGGGAGTTTCCTTGTGATCTCCAAAACAGAGTGAGTTTAAAGTGATTGCTCACAAGCTATTCTACAGGGAACTCCTGATGGTAGTGTTATTTCCCTGGCATACACCACTGTTTCAGTTACCAGAGTAGATGTTCTGATCCCATACAGATACCACTTTTCTCGATAGGTTGTGGCATCACGTCTTGAAGTCTGACCATCAGAGAAGTGGGAGCTGCTCACAGACCTGACTGCAGCCTTTTAATTTAGAACTGAGTTTGGTGTTTTTGGGATAGGGTCACCACTGGAAACAGAAGACTTTGCTCAAATGTTATACAAGGTGAAAAAAATGAAAGGCCAATGATGGAACCCAAACTATGTGTATTCTCTGTGTGAAATGACAGAGGGGACTTCCAGCACAACAGACAAACGATCTCTTTTCTTTCTCAGTTTCTGGTCCCCAGTCTTTACCAGTGTGTTCCAGCGTGAATCCAAAACCTACTGCTGGGAACAGTTTCTTCAGAAGGATGCTGTAAGTTAGTGCTAGGAGCGCCTTTCTGCACACCACTTTGGGTACTGTTCCTACATGCAATGAGCTACAGGATACCATTTTGGTGGGCTTGACACAGGTCTCTCATTACTTCAGATACCATGAACTGGAAAAAAAGCACTTCAAATAGTAATAATGACAGAAACTGAACCTCTGGTTCATGGTCAGATGCAGTGCAGACAGAAATTAATGTGCAAAATTCCTATCTGGGCACCAACATGCACAAGGGAAGGCTGACTCAGACAAGTGTCACACAGATCAGAAATGTCTTTGCTACACTGCAAACACCAAACAATGCCTTCTGGGAAGTGTTGCTCTGAACTACTGTATGCTGACAAGCCTGTGGTGGACTAACCCAACACAAATCTCTTACACCCAGGGAGCAGAGACAGAGCCCCTCCTAGCCAGTTGCCTCTCCTACGTCTGCTACTAGCTGCCATTTTCTCTGCTTACCTTTGACTGCTAGTGTGAAATTCTGAGTGTTTGCTGAAAAACAAGCCCATTGTTTCCTGCAAAATTTGTTTTAGTGATAGAAAGACAAGCTAATTTTCCTTTCATTACTGCACTGTGTGTTTTCATAACTATCTGAATAGTCTGTAATTGATAAAACATTTGTCAGATGGAAACTAATTCTCTTTCATTCAATCTTCTTTTCTTAAGAGCTTTTATTTGGGGGGGGGGGGGGGAGCAATTAATATG
>VWZQ01011639.1:315036-342376 GCA_013397015.1 Myiagra hebetior
AGCAATGATAAATGAAAACCCACCATTGATAAAGGCACATATAGAGAACTATTTATTCTTTCACTATACAGTTTTATGTGCTGCAAGATTCTAGCAAAATAATCTCGTATTCCACTTTTTCATGATGAATGAATGGCTTTATTTGCAACAACCCCCTACTTGCATTCCATTCTGAACCCCGGTTTTATTTCCAAGAGCGAGATAGGCATAGTGACAAGTAAATTATACTGAATCAGAAGTAAAACGTTTTCTTCCCACTCAGACATGTGGATGTGAAAATGTACTTTTAAGGTTTTTACAGAACAGCAGGAATATTTGTTGAGTCATTTTGAACAGCTGAATTGCTGCAATTATCTAAAATGGCACAGAGAAGTTCTGCTCCTCCTCCATAGGCTTTACCAGGCTGCCATGCTCATGGCGTGCACAGAAGCGATTTGTTAAATAGCCGTGGTGCAGCACTCTCACCATGGGCTGCCAGCAGCCATGCCTTGTGCAGAGTAACACAAAACATGGGGGACACTGAGCACCAAGGAGCAAAGACCTCGCCACAAACACGAGGCTGGGCTCAATGAGCACTGCCAAGAGCTGCTGTGCTGCTGTCAGGCAGAGGGCAGGCGTGCAGCAGCATCCCCAAAGCAGCACAAGGGTGGGCCCACTTCTCCGTGCCAGGCATGGGACATGCACTGAGAAAGGGACTGTCTCTTCACCCAGGCGTGCCATCCTAGGCCACTGTCAGCACCAACACCCAGCCTTCCTGCTGAAAAGTGAATTGTGCCAAATGCCACAGAAACAGTTCTGTTCCCAGTGTTATTCAGAAGGACCTTGTTCCCAAATTAGACTGATTTAAACCACTGCCTCATCTCTGCACTCAAGCTCCAGAGTGAAGCTCCTCTGCTGGGAGGAGCCAGAGAGCCTGGGGCTATTGTCTGTAATTGAAGACACTTGAATGTTTGGCTGTAAAATACTCAAAGGAATAGCTCTTACATCAGTGTAGTACAAAGCAGGTTTATTAATCATGGTGGAACTTCTAAACTCTTAAACAATTCTTTCTTAAAACAATGAATCCATGTGAGTGCTTTAACATTTGGCTTTGTACCATTAAAAACCAAAAAAAAAAGTGACAAAAGAGAAATTCTGCAAAACTTGGTTTTCAAAGTTTGGGAACATCAACCATCTTTAATCCAATTATGTAATTTGTCATTCTTGATTTTCAGTTTACTGAACCATTCAAGTTAATTCAACATCATTTGTTTGTACCAGTAGCTCCAATTTTCCTCTACTTCTCTTCATTCACTGTATAACTACAAGTTTAGACAGGTTTGCACTATGGAAGAGAGAAGAGGAGAAATCATTAAACCATGAATGATGATTTAAAAAAAAATGCAAACAGGTTTCTAAAGAGGATGGCAGAAATTCCTTATAATGAATTGGAATAATGAAAATTGAATTAGTTGCCTTGAATAGCATCTCCCAGGACAAATCTTCAATTTTACAAGAGAAGTATTTTGTCCCCTCTTAAACACTTATGAAAATTTCTGCTCTGTTCTATTTTCAGCATGATCTGTATCTGTTCGTGCCCAGATGGAAAATGTCCCAGTGCCAGCACCCCGCCCTGCAGGGACAGTGGCGTGGGGAGGAGCATGAACGCCCAGCCAGACAGCTTCTGTGGTCTGGCAGGACTGAGGCTCTCCCACTTTAGCCTCAGACCCTGGCAGCCCACCCAGCCCATCTCTATCAGCCCCAGGGCATCTGTCACATAATCTTTGAGAATAATACAAAGATTCATCTCCATCATGTGGTCCCGTTCCTCCTTCAGCAAAATTTCTGGCAGTTCCAGAAGCACCAAATTGCTCACTATAAAAAGCAAGCGTCTTAGGAGCACATGAGTGTTTAATGGCTTTTAAATTAATTTTCTCAGTCCTTCTGCAGGTTAACTTGTGGATATGAGTCCTTCAGATAGATGTCTTTCCAACAGATTACTTCACTGATTAAGAAATTCAGTAAAATATTATAGATGACATTAGTGACCTAAGAAATCAACCAGATTTTTGACAAGAAAGAATCTAATTCACATTGGCATGACAAGATAATTGCTTTCCTACTAGACACCAGCTTTTAAATCTGTAGTCTTATTTCCCAGCTGTGCCTGGGAGAACAGCTCCTGCTTCAGGATGAAGATGACAGAAGATGCTGTTATATTTTCTGAAATAATAATCTGTAGTTTATTATAGTTGTAGTATTGTAATAATGAATGTGGTAATTGAACCCTGGCACTTCAAACACATCAGCAAATCACTCGCAAATTAACTCTCAAAATAAATATTTAAGACAGGTGAAAGAAAGTAGTTCTTTTACTCTCTGAAACTTCACATTTTTAGTATTTCTTCTTTTCTATTTTGATGCAACTGAGAGCTTTCCAGTTCTACTACACTCGTACAGACACAAAGAGACAAACTCCGGACCAGAGATCTTGAAAAGAACAGTAACAAACCTTCATGGAAGTTTATGCTTCTCTGTTCCTTTTCTGCAGCATTTACAGTTCATATAAGTAATTGGGCGTTGAAGCCCAAAGGAGTAGTCTTCCTGGAAGACTCATTTCTCTGATTAATAATTCTGTTTTGGAAGATAAATGTGTTTTATTTTAAAACAAGTTTAGACAAAAGTGGCTTCTTTTTCTAGGAAAAGCTGTGGCAAACAAACAAAAAAATGCTCTGAATTATTTTTGAATGCAAGATTATTATTTCCAGACAAATATATATTTAGTAAAATGTTGCTGACTTGTTTTAAATACCAGATCTGCTAAAATGTTAGTGATAATCAACCCAAGCCATTCTATGACTCTAAGATAACAAAGGGCAGAAAAAACCAACCAACTTCCTTGTCCTTGAGTCAATGGAAAAGCCAGAAATAGAACTGAGCAGGGCCCAGCCTATGAGTGGCATCTCAAATATCAGAATGAAAAACGGTTGGAATGACTGGCATCAAAAGCCAGCTCTCATGGGTAGTTCCCACACAATGGCATCCCCTGGCGAGCAGGAAATATTTCCATTATCTAAGGTCCTGTTGCATGGCAACAGCCGGTGAGTGTTGACTTGTCACCAGTACCCACTGTACACCGGCGTGACATCGCCAACATAATCAATGTTCATTTGAGGCAGCAGAAGTCCAAGATTACTTTTAATCTGCGAATTAGGCTTGGATTCTGACAATTTAGCAAATAGATCTCAAATAACAGGGAGCAAGGCTCAGCTATTAATCACAGAAGCTCTTTAATCCATGAGAAAACATGCAATAAAAATGGGAAATGTTTCAGGGTGGATAAATTATGAGCTATTTTGTCATTATCAAGTTGCAGATCATGAGTCATGCTATAAAGACTTTTTTTTGAGCCTGTATAAGCAAGAATTTTTTTTTTTTTNAGCAACATCAGATATAGCCATCCCAGGTGATGCAGCAGAGGTTGGTTATACATGCATCTGTTCACCATGTTGACAATAGGAACTTTTGAGTTGACTCAGAATTGTAAAACTCTACATAGATGCGAGTGACTGAGCTGAAAATACACTTCAAGCTAAAGCCTTGGGTCTGCTAAGTCCTTAATATCTTAGAAATAGGAGAATTTGTAAAACTTAAATGTCTGTTGTAAATTTGTTTTTCTTTCTGACCTGTACATACATCAATGCACCCTCAGCAATCTAAAAATCTTATTCAGTAAAAGTAGTTATGTAAAAATAGCAGCTCTGCCAACACACTTCCTACCTGTATTTAATCTTTCTGCATTACAAATACAAGAAATGTATTCTCAAGAAAAGCTAAAATCCTTCAAGAAGTGTGGACTGTCATCCTCTGTTTCACATATTATGTCACAAGAATGAGAGATAATTGTCTATGCAAGTACTGACTGCAAAGAACTGACTTTTATTATTAAGGTAGAAAAGACATCCATTTGGTTTTTAGACCCTTGATTTTCAGCCTTAACAAAGAGGGAATAAAATTCTTTCTACTCACAAGTTAGGCAAAATTTACTGTGAAATTAATAACATAATTTGCAATGCAGCCTTTCAGTTTCACGTAGCACTGTAAACCTGCATTTAAAAACAGTTAGTCTTCAAAGATCACAGCTCATCTCTGAGGGGGGTTTTGGTATCCTGGTACCCAGATGAATGAAGGGACATTAAAGAGGTTTTCATAATTCAATTCAAAGATCCTTTTTGAGGTTCAGTATAGATGAGTGGAAGTAAAAGGAGGGAAAATGAAGGAGTTAATATTTAAGTGATATTCTAACCACCCCTCTGCTTCCCTGTGTGTTTCTCCAAGTCTCTGAGAAGAATTCCTGCCTTCTCTGTCGAGCTGTGTGTGATGTTTGGGTGAACAATATCTGCAGAGACCAGGGCACAAACAGAAACCAGTCCTAAAGCTGAGGGGAGGAGGCCTCTGTTTGGGACCCAGTCCACTACAGCTGCTCCAGGCTTCACCATTGTTAGTCCCAGCATCAGAGCAACCCAAGGAGGGGCCCAGGTGCTGGTCAGCATCACTGAGCAGCCACCAAAACCGGGAGGTGTGAGGGGCAGAGTGCTTGCACACATCCCTGAGGAGGGGGTTCAAACTACCCGCACAGAGAGTACAACCACACAGCCCCCTTGTCAGAATGCCATTTGGGGCTTGCCTTGGTAAAACAGCTCAAAAGGATGTATCTCCTGCAGTCCACTTACCTAAACTGTTTAATTTGAAATGAATTTTCTCATCTCAGAGGAGGAAACTTCAGGCCCAAAGGGCTTAGATACCTGCAGGGACTTAACAGTTGTGCAAAACTAATGAATAGTCTAAAATAGGGCTTTCCCAAGTGGGAATTGTTCTTTTATGCCATAAAATATATAAATATTAATTGGACTTGAGGTTTCAACTCTGTTTTTTAATTTTCTTTTTGAATCTCCTAGTCAATGGGCTCCACAATGCTTCCCTCTCCCCAATGAATCTTTAATTATTTTGCAGGAAATAGAAGAGCTTCATTACCTTTCTTATTCTTAATACTAAAATAAATTCATTAACAAGAAGAAATAGAGAGGGATTAATTTTTCCTCAAAGGGAAAATGTGAAATGAGTGGAATATGAAACATATCAGATATTAAACATGGGTATTTATACCAGTATTCAACTAAAAAATGTCTATTGATTTCATCAGTGTACATCTGATTTCAGACTTTTAGGAGCAAGACTAGAATTGGTACTTAAGAAGACAGTACCAGAATTCAGATGTAACCATGAGGTCAAGTGAAAAGCTCTTTTCTTAGGCATGGTGGAAGTCTGTCTCCACTAGAATTTTACAATTTCTTCAAGGGATTTCTTTAGGTTTCTGTCCTAAGTGACATGAATTGTCAGCACAAGAGAGGTTTAAGAGACCAAAATAAGGATAATACAGGTAATATGTGGAGGCCAGTGGGCCCACTTTACCATCCAGCACTGCATGGAGACAGTAATTCAATATCAAAATTATACTAATAAGTTAAGTCTACAGGTTACATCTTGAGGGAAAAATCACCATGGTCTGGCAAAGGACTTTGTAACTTTTTCTTGTCTTTGCTTCTCTCACCCTAAGCCAGGTCGCTACACGCTCCCCACTGCAAGCTCGTGGATGATCAGTGAAAACTCCAAAATGAAACCGGTTCCCACAGATCCTGTGTGAAACTGCTTATTAAAAATGCTACAGTCTACTTGTGTGTTTGTGTGCCCAAGGAGAAACTCGCAGCAGGGATGTCTGTGATTATCACTCAGCTCACAGAGATAGGCAGGTAAAGGTATTTTACAAAGGAGTAGCTCCTTTCTTCCATTTTTCAAAATATTACAAAATATCACGACCAGGTGTTCTCACATTGCTAACATTTTCTTGGTGATGACTAATTAATATGGATAATAAATAATTATAATGGTAATCAGTTATGACTCTGCTTTGTATTACATTTTGCACGTTAAATCTCCTTTGTAGGCATATGTACACACTAATGTCTTCCTCAAAATTTTGTGCTAAGGATCCCATCAGCTAAAAAGCTATGAGTCACCTGGGTCATATTCCATGATTCTACAGAGCTAAGCTCTCATAACCTCAAATCTCAAATTACTTGGATCTGACTTGTCTTTTTAAGATTACAGTCACTCTTCTTTCTTCCCCTGATCAGGCACTTTTCATCAATGAGAATTCTTGAAAACACAGTTGAATAAAGTTGAAAAGAATAACTTTGAATAAAAGGAAGAATACAGGAATATATAAGAGCCTGATGATTCAACTAGGTCATACTACTGTTCAAGTCCCCTACCCCTACAAACTTGTCACATGCATCCTCTGTCTATTAAAACTCAATGTATTGAAGAGCTTTACAAGTAAACATGAGAATCTGAGGAGGTTAGGAGCCTGATTTCCTTGAAGCATTAATTGGAAAACAGGTATGCATGTTTGCTGTTAAAGCAGATGTTACGTTTTCTACTTTGGGCTAATCAATTGCATTTTTATGTATCTTCCTTATAAAAACAAGATTCCACAATCTTCATAAATACCTTAATAATTGCTTTTTATAGTTACATTTCAAATATAAGAATTCATCTGCTTTAAAATTCCCTGAATGCAGTATTTAGTACAGAATGTGTCATTCCTTCACAGAAGTGAAAAGAAATGCTCAGTGACAGTGTTTATGGCCGGTTGTACATCATAGAAAGACAGCAGGAAAACTCTTATCACTGGAACACTTGTTACATAGACACATAGAAAGTTACCTAAAGGGAAGAGAGGATCCATCATTAGCACTCAAGATGATAGTACTGAAACTATTTAACAAAATATCGATTGTATAAAATGTAGGGAAGAAAAATCAAATTGTTTAATGAAATAAGGAAAAAACAGTCATGCAGGTAGCTTCTGCAGATGTAAAATTCAAAAGAGTGAGTAAAATTTTGCTGAATATGCCAGGAAAGAAGTATTTGATTATGCTCTCCTCCAAAGACATAGCAGTTATTACACTGATGGATAAAACCACAGAATGATAAAATAATATGTCCTTGCGGCCCAGAAAAGATTCTGTAAGAAATGTTTCAGACCCTTTTTCTCTTGCACATTGCATCTGTCCAATACTGCAGGGACTGTTGTTATTCCTATCTTCAACCTGCTCATTAGTGGGTGGAAAGAATTGAGCCTAAAGTGAATAGTGACTTTCAAATAAGACACTTGGCAGCCAGGAGTGTCAAGCACCTGGGCATGGATGAAACACAAAAGGCCTAGAGTGATTAGAAAAGTCAAGAAACATCTTTAAGGTCAAGCTGGGAAGATATCCCTCAGGTCCACAGACTTCCCTGGTTGTTTCTCCAGGGAAGGTGAGCCAGGAGCTGTGGGCAAGGGCAAGGCAAGAAGGCAACAAGGCAAGAAGGCAACAAGGCAAGAAGGCAACAAGGCAAGTCCGCTACCAGTCAAGGGGTTCCAACATTAGTTTGAGAGCAGATGGGATCAAGGTTGTGAGCATTAACACCTACATCATAACTTTGGGTTGGGCTGGAGATCCTAGGCTGTGGATGCCCTCACCATGTCACTGAGCTGCCTGTCCAGAGAACAGCATTACTCTCTGCTATAGTAATACCACCAACACGCATAAAATACTAGAAAATATTAGCAAACCAAAATCTACTTAGCATCTGTAAAAATTATCATTTCTCCTCTTAGATGTCTTCATCTTGAAAAGAGAAGATCTTCCAGAAATAACACAAAGGCAGCTGTACAGCATATTTATTAGGGTCAGATACACAGATTCAAATGACCACTTGAAAGCCAGTAACATTTTCTGAGATTTAAAAGAGTCGGATTCAGTACTTTGAAGTTGTTTTTTCCTGAGTATTTCAGCATTCTCTGTTCCCTGAGCAGCTGAGAAGAGAGCATGTAAAAAATCTCAGGAGGAAAAGAAAGTAGGCTGTTGGACATTTCCCATTCAACTCTAGGCCAGCTCAGAGAAGATCTAAGCAAACCTTCGGATTTTCAACACTTGCCTGAACTGAACTTCTCAAATTTTGAACTTTGCTCATTACTTTATCAAACAGAAGCCTTCTGAGTTTCATACTCTTATACTGTGTAAAAACTTCAGAGGACCTGAGAAAGTAAAAATAAGGGCTGAATGTGGTTATGAAAGTCTGTTCCTTCAAAGATACTCCTAATGGGGATTGCTGAGTTCATCAAGGAGCTCCACAAGAAACCCTTAGTTCTCAGTATGACAGGTTCTTTCTGTACCTCAGAATCACAGAATCACAGAATGAACTAGGTTGGATAAGACCTTTGAGATAATCAAGTCCAACCTATGTCCTAACACCTCCTCATCAACTAAACCACGGCACCAAGTGCCACGTCCAGTCTTTTTTTAAACTCAGTCAGGGACGGTGACTCCACCACCTCCCTGGGCAGACAATTGCAGTGCCCAAGGACTTTTTCAGTGAAGACTTTTTTCTGTTGTCTAACCTAAACTTTTCTTTGCATAGCTTAAGACTCTGTCCTCTTCTCCTGTCAGTGAAGTGGTGAAAGTAGAAATACCAAAGTGGTGAATGTAGAAATGCACACCTATTTAGAAATTTCCTTCTAAATAACCAGTCCTATACAATCAGCAACGGCCCAACATATGTTGTATTGCATTGAGTACATTGAATGTACTCAAATCAGCTCAGACTGTTTCTCCACTAATTATGTAGTTGCACTTGATAAGTTGAAATTGAGAGAGTTTCTGAATTTCTTACTTTCCTAGATGGCTTTTTGAAACTGCTGGGTTGCTAGTGCACAAAAAAAATCACTCTGAGCACACATCGCAGGACAACAACTTTAGGGAGACTGCACTATGAAGCAACACAAAAACTGTTAAAAATAGGACTATCTTGAAGACTTTTTCCAGATGATAAAAAATAACGATATAGGCTGGTTTTCATTTTAGTCATATATAACCTTGTATTATGTTACAAGCTGTGCCCCAAGTAACACATCACATGTACAGACTCCTGGCTGTAAGAATTACTGTGGGTCAACCTTCAGACAGATAAACTTCTCTGAATCTGAATGCTCCTTTCCTTCCTAAAATGTCCCATTGACTCTTCTGCCACCCAATCACATCTAATCATCTGACAGACTGAGTGAGCTGGGGGAGAAGTTGTGAGAAAGTTTCAGAAAGTCTTCAGGCAGCAGCACATTCCCAGGTCTCCTCCTCTGGGGCAAGACTGCACAGCAACTCATCCAGAGACCTGGACACATCTGCATAAACCAGGCACTGCTGGGAAGAGCCAAAATGGGTGAGGGTACTGGGTGCTGCTGGTGCAGGCAGGGTCTCCCACTGACCCATCTGTTGGCACCATCCTTTTTTTCTGCTACTCAAGACAAGTGGGGAGAAAAGCCTCTTTAAGAATAGTGGTCAAATTTTGCTGTCCTCTCCTCTACGTCTGTTAAAGCAAGGAAAAAAGAGATTATCTTCACTGCAGCATTGCCAGGCATTTCATGTACTATTTCTCCTAAAAGCCTGTTTTTCAGTAGTCCTTTAAAGAAGCTTATGACATACTCTTGGATTTCCTTCAGGCCTCTTCCTTTTGCTGCCTTTTGTTCTTATGCTATTTTCTGTCTTCATACCACTTAAACTCACTTTATACTACTTATACCTCCCCACATCAACATATGAATAGGTGTTTCTAATCTCCTGTGTGACTGTAAAGAAACATCTAAATATAGCCTCAATGAAATCAGATTCTCAAAGCTGTGGTTAGTTAAATATTGACCCAAGGATTTATATATTATAGTACCCATCCACTCTTATGAAAATCAACAGCATATGTCGTATTTCCAGTACTGCACCAGAATTTTGGGTAGAAAAAAGGACCTTTGGTCACCCATGGTTTGACGAAATTAAGAGTTTTATATTTTACATGAATTTCCATTGTAACGCCTTAATGAACACTGGAAGGACAGACATTTGTGGGCCCCCATATGGATTTGTATTCAAGAGAGTCCTTCTGATAATGAATAAGCATGGGGATTGCAGGGGTGGAGGAGACTGAGGGGAATACTTCATCTTCATGTTCTCTTCCCAATGCCAAAATACCTCTCTGTGCCTTTCTGCCAGAGCAGTGCTTTCCACATTCAATACGAAACGCCAAGGGAGGAGGCTTTAAGCACTCTCTTAAAAATGAGGTATTCCCATTCAGGCACTGGAGCAGAAAGCATGCTGAAAAAGGCCAGTTTGATGTGATGAGCTCTATAAAACTTCTTTTGTACAAATAATTAAGCTGCAGAGAAAAAAACTTATTGCAGCAAAATAAAATCTGTGTGCATCCTTTTCCAAGATTCAAATTTCCCTTTCAGGAAAGGAAACTTGTCTCTTGCTTCCAATATATTGCTAGCAAAACTAAGACCATTATTTTTTTGTGAAAATGACAGGAAAAAGTACAGATTCTAATTTTTATTGTAAAGGATGTGACATTGTGGAAAGGATACTCCCCGGGTAGATAGAAATTTCCAGAAACGTTTGTTAGAATAAAAGCAAAGAAATATATGGAAATTTTCAAATGTTGAAACATTTCAACTCAGTTTCTTATCAGTCTCTTTTAAAACTATTAATGAATTAGCCAAATGACAGCCTTATAATAAAAAGCATGCAGCATTCATTATTTCTCATCAGTAACTCCTACTTAGATTAAACATGCATTTTTTTCTGTCCTGTATCTCCTCTCAAAGCAGTACACTTTCCTGCCTTGCAGCTGTTCTATATTTATTCCACATTTTCCACATGGTCGGCTCCAGATTTCTATTACAGTCATAGCACTGCACAGTGTTTGGGGTAAGATTGTATGCGCTTTTATCTCACAATTCTCTCTCTAAATATTTAGTCAAAGGTACAGGATCTCCACTTTCGTTCTTTTCCATTTGCACTGAAAGTGAGAACAACCTGCAGACAAAGATGTGAAAGTGATGGGCTGCAAACAACTCTGGAGCTCGAAGGGTCCAGGCAAATTCTTCGCTTCCCATTTACTGCTGCCTGCACAGGCAGAGAGGCAGGAAAAAGATCAGGAAGGAGAATAAAAACTGCAGGTCTCTGTCACTGGTACTACCTTGTACCTTCTGTCTTTCAAATTGTAACATCCAATTACCATTTTACTAATGCAGCTAATTTTTATGTGCATGCTGATATTTGTTCCCACACTGTTCTAAATTATAAAAGTGACCAAAATTCCCACTTATTGTTAGCAATTGGCAGCTCTGACCATGAGCATGTTAAGTTTTACACTGTAGAGATTTGCAATTTTATAGTGCTCTGTGCTGGGTAAAAATCTTATGGCTGCCAACCCAGCTGTAATGAAGGGGAAATGCCAACACATAGAAAGATTTTACTGAAATGTTTATGACAGAAATCATCAACTATCTACCATCTCAAGCTGGGAAGTAGAGAAAGCTATGTATAAATCAATGCTTAATTCAGAAGAAACATCAAAACTTTTATGTAGCATAATCTGTACAACTCCAGAGGAGCAAAATAAGTCAGGCAGCACTGAACAGGTAATTCCAAGATCTATAGCAAGCTGAGACACCACATTATAACATTTCTCCCAATCCACAGCTCACCATGAGCACTGGCAGGCAAACATCATGGGAATTAATAAATGGGAACACATAGAGATCAGTAATTTCCATTCCCTCCACTAAATATCAGCCAAACAGGTTTAGGGTGATCTCCCCTTGTGAAAGTCAGGTATGGTCAAGGTCTCATTGCACAGGACTGCAGCAGCATCTCCTAAACCTTAAATCTCCAGGACACACTCCATCCTCAGCCCCACTGTTATTGCTGTGAGTGAGTCTGCTTGGCTGGCTTTGGCTTCAGAAGCAGCAGAAAGGGAGGACAGTCCATAAATGTCAAAAGACATGTATAAACTTTAGCAGCCAAATTATCAGGTGGGAATAAAATTCTGTCTTGTCCAGGCAGAGCAATGTCATATTCCAACAGGACCCTGTGGGGTGTCACCCCATATACATAAATCTGTGTTTGCAACTTTGTGACTTTGATCGCCCATGAAAACATTTTGGCAAGCTCTTCCAAGAGGCCTTCAAGCACGTGTGCCATCAATATCTTTGGTATCCTAGATGTTCTGAGAATAGCAAAGCCTGAAATCCAGCTCTTATTTGTAGCACAGCATGATACCCAAATTACTAACGATGGCAGTTTTTGTTTTATGCCTCCTCCATCATTACCTTGACAGCTGGTCTTCCACGTTCAAAAACACGTTAGAGACCAATGCTGAGCAACTTGGCAACAGAACTAGCAACTCATTTCTGTGAATTCTGTGACTTCCCTTGTTTATATTCTGAGGCTCTCAGACACCAGTCAGGCATCCCACCTAGCTCTGGAAGGGCTGTCTGCTCATGTCAGTGCTACAGAACAATTTTATTGGTCACACCCCACCTGCAGAATGATGAAATCTGTAAACTGTGCTGTTTCTCCTGTACCACTGATTCTGCTGTGCATGTGCCTGTAGGAACATATGTACACTATCCAAATATAACAAAATTCCTTAATTTTCATCTTTCACACATGTTGTACAAGCAAAGGGACATTCCAGAGCCTCCATGGATATAGTCACCTGGGTCATGCAGTCCTGAGCCACCCCTTTCTTCTGGCTGTGATGGATGCACAGAGGCAAGCAGTGTGCTGAGGCACCTGCAGCCTCAGACATGTGAATGCCATCAGGCCTGGTCTTGGGGCAGAAAGCTCTGCTTTGCATGATGGTCAGGAGGATGGGAGGAGTCCCCAGTTCCAAAGACAGCATTTATGCATACTCAAGGTACCCACTTCATGAAGGCATGGGAGCTGGAAAATAGACACTTTCTTTCATGGCTGAATCCACACATTGCTCTTAGTCTGGCAAGGGCTTTCCATCTGAGCTCCTCTCTCGAGATTTATAAACCACTGGCAATGCCTGAGTGAAGTGAATGAGCAAACTTCCATTCAATTCAATGAGTCTTGGATTTTTATTCTTAAACATTTATCAAAGAAATTTCTTGAGCCATGGATAGCTCAAGTGTCAGCCATGATGGAGACAGAGATAAAACAAAACTGATCAGTATCTCTTATGGTTGCTTCAAGGTTTCTACAATTGTTCTTTTGTGCTGCATGGTAGTTTTTTTTTAATAAAGAAAAGGATTAAAACCAAGAATGAACTTTGTTTTCCAAAATCCTTCTCACACCAGGTTCTTGCAGACAGTTAGCTGCAAAACAACGAAAGATGCTCTTCACTCTAGATAACAGCAAGGAGCTTTTCCCAGGGTAGTAATTTGTTACACACTGAAAGACTCCAGACATACAGAAGCAGCCCTGGAGTAAGACAAATGCACAAAATCCATACCAGGTTATCCTCAGATAAATTGTCAGTAGTTACCACTCAGATACAGGCCTCAGTTGAGACACAGCTGGTAATGATATCACTGACCCTAAATGTGCTGTTGTGCACAAATTATTACTTTCAGATGAGTCTTTTGGAAGAATGTCATCAACTTTCCTCATGAGAATAGAGAAAAAAATTTAATTAGCCAAAATTAATATCTGAGTTATCAGAAAATCTTCCGCTATTGATATAGGGAAAAATGGAGAAAAAAAATCCCATAATACTGAGTTCAAAATTAGGGCAAAAATTCACTATGATTTTAAATATTTATTTCATGGGACTATGAGAAATAACTCAATATTTCTGTTAAAAGAAATATTGTTAGTATTTTTTTTTGTACTAGTTAAAAGAACTAGTCTAGATCTACTCAATATTTCTGAGTAGACCTGGACTAGTTCTTTTAACTTCTACAATTTAAAATGCTAAATAAATGAGTTAGACAGTAACATTCCTAATTTCATTCTACCTATTCATTTATTCTGGTGAAAATAAGTATTCAAATGGAGCAGTTAAGCAAAAGTATGTTTACTTTCTGATTTCCTACTTGTCCAAAGGAGAGTGATAATTTTGGGATATCTCCCAGCAGCAAATGAATAAACAGGCATTGTGTTTCTTTCAGAAATTCCTGTATATAGCGGTGGTATTTTTTGGTAATAGAACTTGAACAAAATTATTTCTCACAGTTTTAGCCTGAAAAGAAAAATACCACAGCACAATAAAAAGCTAGTATCAGAAACCAAATTTTATCACAATGGTAGATTGTGATAGAAAGTGCTTGAAACCTGTCATTTCACAGCAAATCAGAGATCTGCTGAAAAGAGAGATGGACTTTATCTCTTAAAGAAAAACTGCTTAGACATGACTGCTCCATCATTTAAAGTTTTTCTTGCTTGTGCTGCTGAAACATTTAATGGACTTAACACTTCCAGAACTATGCAATTTCTTCTGTAAATGGTGCATTTTCCTTCTGTATAGAAACATACCCTTTTGAATTCACATCTTAAAAAAATTACTCAAAATATAGAGTCAAACACATGGACAAGAATAAACCTGATGGGTTCAATCAGGAGCCACATCATTTTTTGAAAGAAATGCATGTCCACACTATTATATAAACTATCTTTCTTCAATGCTTAAAAAAATCCATATTACTAAAACCTATTCTTTAAAAGCATGTTGAAAAATATAGGAAGATTAATGGAATGTAATAACTTTTTATAACATAGCCTGAAGCTGTGATAATAGAATCCATATTTTTCCTTCTGATCATTTGCATTTTCATTCAAAATATTGTATGGTCTTCCATTAAGACCTGTGCAAAGAGGTGATCTGATTTTCATGTTAACATGCATTTATTACTGACTAGAGTTCACAGCTCAGTGTGGAAACTTTTGTATTGCAAAGAAATTTAGGTGCCAAGTTAGGAACAAATGTAAGGTTTATTAGAAGGAGTGGTATATATAGTTATATATATTTAGGTGTATATATATATATATATAGTCTGGGGTAACCCAAGAACATGATTTTCAGAAAATATTTCTTTAGTTACACAGATTAGTACACCACATGGCTTTTATGTGCCATCAAGTCATAATATTACCATAAACATGCAGTGACTGAAAAACTAAAGTCATATTCAAGTGAATCTAAAAAGATATCTATAGGCAAAGAGAAAAGTTTAAGAACTTTCCCAAGAGGGGGTTAGAGAGACCTGATTTTAAAAATTCGAGGTCTTTGAAATTATTTTTTTCACAGAGCAAAATATCAGCAGGTATTAAAAAGCAAACGAAAGAAAATATGTGGGTTTTTGACTCTTAGTGTCACTGAGCTGAAGAGAGGCAGGAATGCATAATTGCAGTACAACAAAAATGTCCACCTCACATGAGGTCTTTGGAGAGCCAAATCAATAATTTTTCTGTTTCCTTGTCTGAAAAGACTGGAAAACTAGAGGTGGTTAAACCTAATATGCTAATAGCATAGGTTAGAAAAGTAACTTTTCCAGAGGTAGAATTAATCAGTCCCCAGAATGCATCTCCTTCAGGTGAGGTGCTTAATTCATTTTGCCCAAGCTGGCCCTCCAGCAGAGGCTTGCTCTTGCTGCTCACTGCCTGCAGCCTGTAGGCACCAGCACCCAGGTGAACACCCAAGGGGTAGGTGGTGGGACTGCTCTCCTCACCCATTTAGTAACTCACCTGACAACCCTAATGCTTAGCTTAGATTGGCAGCCAGGAGAAAGGAAGGTGCTTAGTAATGTTCTGCAATCTCCAGTTCTGTATGAAATTATTTTAACCTTTATGCCTAACACTGTAGTCATACTTAGTGCCAGACCAGGGATCATGCTAGAGAGGGTGTTGTACTCAAAGCTCTCCCAGAGCTCATAATTCACTGGTACATTCACTCAGTCAGAAGCTCCAGAAGCAGCCCAGAGTTTACCCCAGTTATGGTAAACACCAGACCCAAGGAAAAAGTTTGAAATGCACAATTGGGGGCTGATAAGGCATATCTGCCCATTGACATCTCAGATGTTAAAATGGCAGTGCTGCTGTGCCAGACATCCTGTATACTAACAAAACCACTGCACCACCCCAGGTTTTATTTTACTTGCATGCCTACCAGGAGTGGGTCTGCCAGAAAATATGGCCACATTTTGCAGGATTAGATCTCATACAATACACCCTCCGCTAGCACTTCCACTGCTCCGTCGAGCTTTACATATGCTTTTGAAATTACTTGGTTACTTAAGTGCATTCACCAGTTCTAAGAAAAACAAGGTCTATTTTGCATGCAGCCTGCTTAAGCAATTTTTCCAGCTCAACCTCTCTCCCCAAGACAAAGGCCACCTTCCTGGCTGCCTGCCCACCTGCCTGGGCGGGCAAGGCTTCCCGCCCTGCTGTGTGAACTGGTGGCATTGCTGGCACCCTGTGCAGCTTCTGGGCCAAGATGAATGGGATTGATAGTCTACAGTAAACATCCCTTTTCCTATTATTATCACAGGCTGTATCACTGAGCACTCAGCTGCAAATTTCAAAATAACTTGAAGTAAATGTTTTCTGTCAGTAATATAAGCGCATAAGAGAGCAAAATTGCAAGCAATATGAAGTGTGCTGCTTAACATACCAAACCCAACCGGCCACAATACTGGCACCTGCCTTATGCAATGTACCACAGTAGTTACAAAATTTCTAAGACTTTTGCAGAAAATAGCATAAAAATAAGGGGAAGAAAAAACTTCAGGTGCGTAAGAGTCTCCTTTGCCTTCTTGCTAGTGGTGTTTGTTTCAGAAGAAATATATCTCAGCCACGTCTACACATTATATTCATGCATACTTACTTCAGTAAGTACTCCAAGTGTTAGCATTTTAGCAAGAGCTGATACATTCGAGGACATTTGTCAGCCATGCTCTTGGCATCGCTCCTGTTTCATTGTTAGTGAGACTTTCTTCCTGTACAGGACTTCTGCCATGATTCATGGGGTTTGTATTCTTCTCTCCCAAGGACTAGATATAGACTGTCAGAATAATTTGACTAGCAATTTAAAGTTTACACGAGCTGTATGCCTTTGTTGTTTTTCTGCTGATGTCTGAATCTCTCCCAAAGCCAGCACTCATTCCCAAGGCAGAGGAATGTTGCTGCCTTTGTATTCAACCGCCTCGAAGAGGTGATAAAGCTCTCCTGGCATACAATGATCACCTCCAGCCCCCACAAAGATCAGTGTGAAGCAAACTGATGCCCCTTCTGTCCCCTGCAGACACTCTTGAAAGACAATGTGAGCATCAGGGTCATCAGTGATGTAGCACTCAAGGAGAAGGGATAGCTGGGCAGTGCTAGACCACGTGTCTCGGTTCTCAGTGTCAGAGGTACCTGCTTATTACCTGAAAGGCACAGACTCTCTGGATTCCCTGTATTTAAACGCCCTGTTTGAAACAGCCTCAAGAGAACTTTTAATTCCTGCCAAGAGAAGGCAAAATATCCTTGACAAGAAGCCCTCCAAATTATTTCCTCAGGCTACTGTGTGTCTTTTCAGCAAGGCTTCTTTTGAAATCCCATTTGAGAGCAACCAGTGTTAACAAATTGTGTGGAAACATGTATACGCATTCCCTCAGAAAACACATTGTAGAGGTCAAGAGCCCACCCTCCTTTTAAGCAAAACATGGCAAAAAAATGCACTTCAACCAAATTTCACATTTGCTATGACTCACTCTAAATCGTGGACATTTCTGAGAATAAATCATATAACGTTATAGAAGTCTATGAAGCAAGAAATATGTTTTTATAGGTTTTTTGCCAGTTGCTTTTCTGCTAGGTACAAGCCTAGCACATCTGGTTAAAGTAGGTCATCATCCTCCAGATGTTTAAAATTGCTTGAAAGAGCCTTTCCCTAAAATCACTACTGTGTTTTCAAACACATTTTCATAATTTTGCTTGTTGCCATAGGCAAAAAAAAAACTTTTTCAATTCACCTTTCTAAGATTGATCTTTAACTCATACATTCACTAGCGCACTAAGAAAATAATTATTGATTGATAAGCCATGAAAGATTTTTAAAGAATATAGATGATATAGACATGCAGCCTAAATAGAAGATAGTATTATGAGCATATGAATTTAAAGAAGTCTCTGTTCCAACATCTCACTGAAATCATGCCTTTTCTGCACTGAAACACACATTTGACTGTCAGCAGGGAGACAGTACCAGAAAACACGGTTAAACAACAGACATGCATAAAATATAAATACAAACACTGTCTTCACCCTTATCCTCTATTTAGCATGGGGGTACATGCAATGTCTATCCATGCAGGTGGTTAACACTGCACCACAGCAGTTAAAAATAGGGAGACAGAATTTTGGAGTTTTGTTTCCCAGAATAGTGCTGCACAGTATCAGAAAAAGCTATGTGAAACAGAAATCCATGTAAAATAGCCCAAATATTAATTTTGCAATACCGTCTACCTGGAGCAAGAGGAGTATATCTTGTCCAGAAACATAGAGAACAAAATCAATGGGTTTAGCTGTAGTTTGCTGATTTAATTACGTTTTAAACTCCCAGGAGAATAAATATATAATGATTTCAAGCAAGCAGCAACCACTCTTGCAAGGATAGGAGCTGAAACTTAAACTGCTGTAAAAGTGAAACATTAAAAAGTTTATAGTGTTATTTTAGTATATTTTAGGTACTTTTGGCTTCCTAGATATTTTCACTCAAGAGAATTAAGGATTGTAAAATATAACTGCTGTTTTGTTTCATTATCACACATTTAAAGGTAGTGCTAGCGTTGTTGGGAATGTCACAAAAGTAATTTCAATCACAGGAAGTGTTGGTGTTGATAATACAGCAGATGAGATTCACGCCAAAATAAAGGCACAAAGCTATTCTGACTGTTGAAGTGTGTACCCAAGAAACCAAGAGCTTAAACTCAAGGGATAAATCACTTGCAAAGACCTGAACCAGAATTCTTACTGAGCCATGACAGCTCCTGCAGGTTTGGCTGGTTTTATTCATCAGAGGAAGCAGTGACTTTGGCCCTGAAGTCAAACAAGAAGTCCAGCAAAACAATCCAAGAAGTCCAGGCTTCTGCTCTGACCTCAGCTGCTGGAAGCCAGCCTCTCCCTGCTATTGCTGAGATTCTTGTAAACTGGGAATCTTATTTCCAGATTCTTCAGTTTACAGGAATTGAACATGTTTGCACTTAAGCTCATCAATGTAAGATGGCTGGATGTACACAGGCTGTATTTTTCAGAAGGAGGAAGCCTTCTTTCAAGTTCTCCATGGGCACATTATGAAAATGGTAGATATACGTTACGTTATATCATTCTTGCTATCTCTGTGCAATTGCTTCAAGGCATAAAAATTCCTTCCTCTTCAGGTTCTCACAACACACCTGCTTGGATAAACCTCAATTTCTCTGAGAAAAAAAATTGTTCACAGAAACATTTTCCTTTGACCTGGGACTCCACCTTTTCCCTGAGGCCAAATGGCACAGCCATGTCCTCCTCAGCTGTTCAAGCAACGCCCAGTAATCATAACTACAAAACAACTAGTTATTTGGGCTGATGGAGGTCTCTAGTGGAAAATCAGCAGAAACACAAGTTCATCTCCAAAACTCAAGATAAGATCAGTTCAACAGGAAAAAAAAAAAAAGCACTTCCCCCTCACCCATGAAGGCGGACTGCAGAAACTTTTTGGTAAACAATTTGCTCTGCAAATAAAAAAGAACTTGGAGAATCATCTTCCTGGGCAGGGTAAAGCCTTTGTGGACATCAGAGCAGAGGTGTGATTGGGAAGAAGAAACTCCATTGTCATCTTACTCTTGGCAAGAAATGGTCAAAGAAATATTTCTTTGAAAAAAAGCCAAGAATTTCTGGATTTCTTCAAAATGCTGTAACTTGTGACTAGTAGCTCTACACTGCCAACTTCAGCTGATATAAAATAATTTCTCTCACTGGAAAAGGTAAGAATACATTTAAAAGAAAAGTGAATTACACTATGTACATGAGAAATATTATGCAACTATATAAATTACCATGAGCTTGCTAGCAATTTTCTTAATGGCCAAATTGCTTAGAAGCAATAAGCATGATCATGGTTGACAAACTCACTGACAGAGTGTGGCTGAGCATAGCAGTCCTACTTGGGAATTGCTCTGTCAGCAGGTGCAGGCGGATGCTCTACCTTCAGGTCCAGGTAGACATCACAACAACACAGAGAGTCAGACAGCTGCCATGCTGAACAGGCCTCCAGGAGGAAAAAAAACACAAACCACACATGTTTCTGGCCTTGACTTTCTTTTTGGAAAGTCATATTATTTATCAAAACCTGCTGATAGATAAGAAAGAATTGCGCTGTAATTTACAACTATAAACCATACCTGCTCACCTGGGAAATAATTGCTCACTGAAAAGAATTCTATTAGCACAGAATGCTTCATCCGAACACGGGCAGAAATTTAAATCACAAAAAGAGTTGTATTCAGAGTATCCAGTAGGTCTAGAGAACTCTTCAACCAAAATCAGTGCAACCCACCACCACTGAGGATGTGCAGAAAAATGTGACACTTTCTACAGGGACCACAGCATGTTTCATCTCCAGTCTGATTCAACATCACATTCCTAACATCTTGACACTGAAAGTCAAATCACCTTTCAATTAACCAAATATTTACTCTGGGCCAGTATTACTGTTTTAGAACAGTATTATTGTTTTAGCACTGAAATCCACATTAATCTGTTTTATAATAAAGAAGAGTATACATGCACATGGTTACACCAATATAATGAAAGTGCTTCATTAAAATAGTCTGAGGAAGGTAAGAAATATTTCCCTGTTACTAGTGTAGTCAGTTACGCTCAGAAGAATGGAGGCTGGGAAGCTGGATACTCCTATTCTGGGCATTCCCTATCGCATGGTATAGTTCTTACACAAGTCAAAGTAATCCAGTATTGGGTATTTCCTTCATGCTATGTCACAGGAATTAGTGAGATTGTATAGTGCAAAAATGGTGGACAAGAGAGAGTTCATCATTCTGCTATAAACAATTCTTCTTAAAATGTTCTCCTTGTGCCAACTTCCTTTCAGTCACAGAGGATTTTGCCAGTAACAGAAATTGATCACAGATGAAAGTATTAGTTTCCTTGCTCCCTATGATCCCAAATTCCACATAGGCATAAAATCTTATATAGCATACAGCAAATAATTCACAATGAGCAATTTCTCTCTCTGAAAATCTTCCAACAGGATTTACTTTCCTCCTTGTTATTCAAACACAGAGCTAAAATATTTCTAATTGTATTATGTCATCTTTCAATCAGTAACTGGAACTTGAGAGTTGTATACTGTTGCTACATGACCACTGGTTTTTAAATCACGTTTTCAGGTTTCATTTTCCAGTCAGAAAAACAAGCAAAAAAATTCACAGGATAGGAGTTGTGCTTATTTGTTTAATAAATACAGAAAGCACAACAATAAAACAAACCATTCCCCTATCTACCCAGCCACCCCTGCACAACCCAGCTCTTCATTGTCCCCCAGCCCTTCCCCACACGTGCTCAGGGTGCATTGCCTCCCATTGCCCCAGTTACCTGCACCCCAGGGAGGAGGAGGCTCAGCTGCATCTGCCCTGGCAGGAACTGCCTACAACCAGTCATGAATTAGACTTTGGCCCTCCTGGTCTCAGGAGATTACTTCCGACTGCTTCAATGAAGGCTTATGCAATACACTCAGGGGTCCTCACATTCCTTGGAAATTAATGTGAAGGACGTAGGAGAACAGTTCAGAAAAATTTATTATAATTCTGACTAGACTTTGTAGCAGTGCTTTTCCAATATTGCCATTACTTCGTATAAAAGATCATTGTAAAAACATTGACTCCATTAAAAAAATAAGCATCTTTAAATACCTACATATTTACAATAAAACACACAAATTTATATTTTACTCAAGGATTCCCTTCAGGACAGAAACTTGGCTTTAATTTCCTTGAGTCTTAAGGAACTTCAGTTGTATTGATGTTCTGTGGGCCCTCTATGCAGAGATAAAGACTTATTTTATCTGTCCTCATATCACCCTACAGAGTTTGTTTAAAACACAATGAAGTGTTACTGTACCAACAAAATAACTGCCTTGAAAAATGCAATACTTATAGCTATTACAAGAATTGCTAAAATCTGGTTTGTACTGTTCCGTTTCATTACAAGTACAGATTGGTGCAATGCCCCACTTTCAGTCTGCTGAACAGAAACACCTCTTATTTAGTAACAGAAAGCTGTCAATACACTTCAAAAGGGAAAATATAAAGAGCAAAAATATCGTTTGCTATTTCCAAGTACCTGGATTAAGAAGCAATTACTTTTCCAAATATTAAGGGGACCATAAAGGAATTGCCTTTAGATACCCACTAAAAAAATACATAAAAAATGGTTTGTCATTGCTTTCCTCAAAGGATTTTTTTTCTTCCTAGACTGAAATAGCTAATGATCACTTACAGAGAAGAAGAAACCATATCTTCGGTAATCTCTGGTTCTCAAAGATAAAATATGAGAAAACATGAAAAATCAGTGTTCATCTGAGTTTTAAAAAAATAAAAGGGCTGCAATGTGATTGTTCTCAGTCACAGGACATACTTGAAGCAACCCATTGACACTAACTCAACCACAGACCCGCACTGATTTTCTTTTCTGAGTGCTGGAATTTTTGCAGAGAACTGGTCTTCAAGAAAAGCCAATTAAGAAGATTTTTAGGGCCATCACTCATGCTGCCAGATCCTGGTGTACCAGGGGGAGACACGATGCCTCCTGAGGCTCACAGTCACCCTGCCCAGTGTTCCTCCCTCCAGTCTTCTGCTGGTGGAGGGGTTTATATGTGGGCCTGGCGGTAATGTCTGCTGTTCCTAATGTCCCACCTGGTTTTCCTGGACACTGTGGGAGGCAAGGGAGCAGCAGGCCACTGTGCTGTGCAACAACATGGGGCAGAAGAGCAGCGGTGAGCCACTGGCAGCAGTGATCCTTCCATGGGCAGGGCACCCCAGACACCATCTGTGGTCCCAAAGACCATGTGGACACACCGCCTCTGTTGTCTCACTCCCTGCTGCTCAGGTACTTTCAGTGCACAAAATTTCACTTTGTTGTTAGGCAGATTTTGCCCCAGCTGCTAAACCCCTGATTCTGAAAACATAAGCACTGCTTTGCATACTTGTGGAGATGAAGGAGGGGTGCAGGGAAATCTATTGTGTTGCAAGAGCTTTAGGAGCAATCAACCAGGCAGACCCAGGTGCGTGGCAAAGTGTCTTCAGAAGAGCTGAATATCAGCCCTAGACAGATTTTAGCTATGCTGATAAATATCAGGTGAAAATGTGGGTGCAGGAGTTAAGAAACAAAGGTATGTGTTTTGCAGCATATGTTGCAATTTTGAGCTTCATGCAGCAGGAAGAGGGAGAAACATCTGATAATAGCGAGTGCCCTGAGGACAAAGACACTATACATTAATATTATGGGAACCATTCAAGACAGCATTCAGTGTGAGCTAAAAACTGGCCAACTGGCAGACTGTTTCCTTTCATTAATCTGATTTAGAGAGGTTCTCTGTCAAAAAAAAGAGTTAAACAGAACATGAAAAAGCAACTGTGGGACATGTGTTTCAGTGCCAGAGGCTGGATGGTGGTGAGCAAGAGTGGTGGTGGGGACACGGGCGCAGGGACCAGGGGTCAGCATGGCAAGGGCCCTTCTGCTCCCAAGGGATGGTTCACACAGTGCAAACTGGTTTGTGCACTCTGCAGAGGAACCCAGCTCCAGGCCAAACTGGCTTGGGAAACAGGTCAGTGCATTTCCACTTAAGTCAGATGACTTTGATTCCTGACAGCAGTGACAGCATTTTGTGACCCCTGTCACTGAGGTTACTGTAGGACTGCACTTCACAGCGCCATAGCTCACGAACTCTGTATGTAGGCATTAACTGGGTCTCCAACTTCTGCACAGTTAACAGGTGATAGTACACGTGCATGTCTGGTTGAACAGTCCAAGATCTTCAGAAACTTGGGATTTGCTGTGCTCAATGTCCTATGGAAATCATTATTATAAAAGACAATGCATTAAAGGTCGTCTCCTGTCTTCTCACCCTTTTTCTGTTCTTTTAAATCTTACCCAGAGATAAGTGCAAAAGGTTTCTTTGTACAATGTCTCTGTGTGTTTTAATGAGTGAAGACTCACTTTGTGCACAGTCAAGTTCTTCTGCCAGGTTCCCAGGGAGGCAAGGATGGTGGTGTCATCATCACTGTGAAACTGGAGGCGAAGATGTCAGGCAGAGCTTGTCAGGACATCTTCTGAGGTTTTATGGGAAGCCTTCAGGGTGAAGAAAATTGGAAGTGACCTTTATACAGAATTACTACAAACACCAGTAAGGCTTAGATGGAGAAAAAAGGTTCAGGGAAAGGTTTCTGTTCGGTTTTACTCATATTTCAAGCCAAGTAAAGCAACTTCATTTCCCTAAGAAAGCACTGCCATATGGAGCAGGATAAAAATGTAATTTAGTCAGCAAGAATTATTGGATGTTATAGCAGAAAGCATCAGTAGGAGTTTGCAATATTATAGAGGGTTTTGACTTGCTGCAAACATGACTGGTTCCTGTTATATTCTACTGTTACAAATTAATAGCTCACTATAAGAAAATAAAGGAAGGGTGGGCCTAAAGAGCAGGAAAGACTCAATGAGCACTAATGAGCTTCAGGACTGTCTCACCAGGAAAGCTGTAGAAACTTCTTCCCTTGAACTTTTAAATAGTTTCTGCCAGCGTCCCAGAGGAAATCTCCTAATCCACACCTTGCAATGATTTAAAGAATGTTTATTTTTCTGACGAGAAAAATCAATTGGCATAAAAGAAAAGCTGTCTATGTTGCTAATAAAAATTAGGGTTAAATTTGAATTTTACTGACTTTATTTGACCTTATTTTATTCATTTAATGTCTTATGTGAAAAAAAATGAAAAAGTGTATAGACATATTCTAATATCCCATTCAGTTATCTTTCTTTCCTTTCTTTATATACAAGCAGCAAATAAAGTGAAAGCAATCAAATAAGTGCAATAAATTAAAATTTGAAGCCCAAGTGTGGTGTTTTATTTATATTTTCGAAAAGCAGTCCATGGACCACTTCTTGATTTTTTTTGTACCACAGGTATGGAAACAGTAAAACAAAGCATGGCATTCATTTGAGGTTTGCTCTGTTCTTTTTTTAACAAGGTAAGTGCCACTGCAGAATTCCTTAGATTGATTACTTCCAAGGGAAAATGTAAGGCAGATCCTATACGGCAGTGCAGGGCCAGTGCAAATCACAACACCTTGCCCACAAGTATTTTGGAAGAGCACTGCTCTATACCTTCGCATAATTTTCCGTGTGGCTGTCACTACCCAGCGCCTCTCCAGGACAGGAACGCTGCCATCTGCTCAGCGTAGCTGACTCTGGGACTCCCTGCTTGTGTCCTGCTGGCCCTGGTGCAGCCAAGGGCACTGCTCCTCTGCCCGCTGCCCCACGAACTGCCTGTCCTCCCGAACACCAACACTGTTCAAGATGCCCTCTGCCATGCTGTCCTGAGCTGGTTCTCCTCTGAAAAGGCGGCTTAGGCCCCACTCCCGCTGCAAGGGAAGAAACAGTGAGAAATTGGGAACAGGGAAGGAGAGGATATGCTCCCTCTGGACAGCAGCAAGGGCAGGGAAGCAGGAAAGGGATGCATTCCGTAGGGCCAAGAGAGATGAGGCACAAGGTGTAATTAGGGGAGGAGAAAATTTCCCTGCATGGCACAGGACTGGGGGTGACCCTTAATTCTGGCTAGTAAATTATTCCAGTGCCAGTGGATTAAGTACAAAAGTCCAAAATTAATGAGTTTGTGCAATTCCTTACATATCCCATGTTGCATCTGGGAGCATCAAAGAGCCCTGTGATGACTCTTGTGCCTCAAGCTGCAATCAGATATCCATGTGTCTGTTTTTTCAGGTTCAAGAGGATTTTTGCTTTACTGATCAGGTTTTTTGACATAATCACGTTCCTGCATGGGATCCAGACACAATGGCATGAAAAAAATGCCTCATCTGCCAGTCCGAAGAAAACATCGCACAGTAACTGGAGATGAACAAATCCCAACACGCAGACTTTAACGGGAGGCTAAATGGCATGTTCACAGTAAGTACATTTTTAATGCACTCTTCCCTCCTTCTGTTTGTAAGTTGTTTGTTTGTTTTTAAATACAAGGATGTTAAGTATTAGAATCATGAACCTACCTGTTGGCAGTTGCAGTTGGCCCAATGCAGTTTTTCTGTCACATTTTGTCTGACTGTGGCATAAAGCAAGCTCTACAGCGCTGCAAAAAGGCAGCTGAGAGCTGAACAAGAGGTCTCAGCATCACCTAAACTACAGCTCCACAGTACCCATGACCGTGGGGGTGGGTTAAATCTGATGAGAGAACACGGAATTATTACAGATATTTGCTGTTTGTGTAATACTTACAATCATTCTACATTAATTAAATAGCTTTTTTGTCTTTTCCTTTCTACACTAGTCTATATGTGAACGAAAATAAAACTCCATATGTGTCCAATTAATAGTATTCATTTTTTTTCAGTTTAGAGAAACAGGATCCTTTTGACCAGAATTAAGAGGACTATGTGTTTGGGGTTGTCCAAGGATGTGAATCGAAACCTAGAAACATTTAAGCAGAAGTGTTTAGTGCTACTATGTTCTCACATGCTACTGTGCTTATGTGTGGTCATTTCCCTCCTTTCTTCCATCCATTATATACAAAAAGTTCTAATCACAAAATAATGTCTAAATAACCAATAAAGTTTTTTAAATTAATTTTTAATGTGGAAAAAGTCCAATTTAGTAAGATCTTAAGCAATTTGACTTATTAACACTTCCTCAAGAGACTGGAGATTTCTTTCTTAGCTCTAACATTGAAATAAACTCACAGATTTTTGCATTTATAGGTTTCCAACCTGGCAATTTCATCCAGACAAACTAAAAGGAAATCCACTCATAAAATTCCTTATGCAATATTACAAGGTCAATAAATGCCCCATAAATGCTATTATCATAGGGGACCTTACAGAATCTCCTTTGTACCTTGCCTTAAATTTGGGCACGATAGGTAAAATGGTCAAATGGCTGGAAGTTACCTTCCAAGTATTTGGAAATGAAATGTGATGCATCTGAGAACTTTCTTACAATCAAAGACAAACACCCACTCAGTGGATTAAAGGCAGGTGAGATGGAGGTAGAAAGATAACAGGTGTTGCTAAGCTGTTCTCTGATGACAGGTTTAAAATGCAAAATACAGACAGGTGACTAATTCTAGAACCAGAGTGACAGAGCAGAGTGTTAGAAATGAGTAGAAGAATGTGCTCTACACAAAAAAAAAAAAAAAAAAA
>VWZQ01011639.1:342405-370568 GCA_013397015.1 Myiagra hebetior
AAAAAAGTCATAATATCACAAAGTAATCCATATCAAGGTTTATGTGGTTAAATAAAGTATATGTCTGTATGGTGTCTCTGCTATTCAGGCTTAAGATGAAGGTCATGGAAGTCCTACCACGAAATAAATTGTTGCTATATTTTCTTGTGGTGCTATAGGAGGGGGAAGGTGAGGGTTCAAGAAGATCAATAACAAGCTGATGTGAATGCAGGACTTGTATTTTGTTCTCCAGCCTCCAAGGAGACCAAAACAGAAGGGGTGTCAGAGGAGAGTGGTTCCATTTACACACAGCAAGGAGAAAGGCAGTTAAATGGAAAGGGAAGGAGATCTAACTGATACACAGAGTATATCTGCGTATTTATAGGCTTTTATTATTAGATTAAAGATGTATTTCTGATTAGAAAAAAAATTATTCTTGCAAAAAAATATTTTCATATATACAGGCCAACTTCTACCAAACCAGGAACAAATATGTCACCTTTACCAAGTTATTAAAAGTTGTCCTCAGACCAAATTTGACTTTATGCACTCACCATCTGGCAAGTACCAACAAGTAACTAATTTTCTTAGCATATTCCTTGAAGTTTTTTCCAGGGATGTGCAGATACAGAAATTTATCCCTACAGTTTTACCACTATTGCAAGCATAACTAATGGGAAAAAAAAATAAGGTTTGGTATGATTAGAGCACTGGTCAAAGGCAACAGGCACAAAACAAATCACACTTATCTCTGTTCAAATTACCTGTTTCGTTGTGTCTGTGCTGTACAGCCTCCATGCTGACTCATGCCATTACCTCATGGGAAACTCCTCTAAAAAGTGATGAGCAGTACTTCTGTGATGTACATACATGGTGTCATTAGCTGTATCTGACTTTACCAATGCTGTCGTCCTAATGAGATAGATGGAACTAAATTTTCTGAGATATATTGAAATAGCCACCAGTACAAAGAAGGTATCAAAGAAACTTCGAGAGGAAAGAAAAACAACTGTGGCATTATTTCTCATGCTGTGTGATTATGAGGAAGAAGAGGAATTGGAAAATTATTTTACTCTGTCTCTCTTTGTAACTCCTCTTTTGACATGCTGTGTGTTTATTTTCAGTTTCTAAATACCACCATTTCTCAGGTTTCCATTATTTAAGGACAGCTAAACAAACTGTGTACAGAAATCCCTTGTGAACTTCCTGGGGTTAGAGTTTTTCTTTGCTTGGCTCTCATCTAAATTCCTGTTCTTTCTTTTTCCCCTGCAGAGCAATCCTTCCTCTTCTGGAACAAACCTTGTGAGATCCTTCTAGCTTTACTTCCAGCACAGGTCAGCAGGAACCACCTTCCCCTCCCTGATAAAGGTAAATTCATTTTCAGCCTTCCCTGCGATACTGACAGAGCCAGAGGAAACTCTGAGGCTGTAGCTTTGCAGCAGTGTGAACATTGGGTTTCAGTACTCAGTTTTCCTTTCCACAGAAGTATGCTACTTGCAGCATGAGATCAGTTAGCTTTTCCTGACAGAGCATGTTACAGTAAACAGGCTCTGATTTCATCATGCAGGCTTCCCAGCATTTTTTCAGCTGGGAAACAACTGTGAGAACAATGGAGGATACATCGCTGACAATAGGTGCAATGTCATTTACATTTCTGACAAGCTCTCAGCATTGCTTTATTTCAGCTGAGTTCCTGCCTCCATTATGTGACTGCAACGTGCCTGCTGAGAGATGAAATGCTGGCTCCTTGACAATAGCCAAAGAGGGATACACCCAGTATTGGTTGAACACAAGGTGACTTTCCCAGCTTATAGAGGCCTGGGAAAAAACATGAATAATGCTGGTGTAAACCACAATATCCAAAAGGTATTCAGCTTTTCCTCACACACATGCAACAAAAATAAATAATGGCCAGGTGGCTATTGCTGGTGCACATAATGACACATAAGCTTGTAGACCAAGTCTTTGAATGTTGCTGGGGAAGCTTCCTTGGGGTTCTTGGGATTTTTCTGTACATGAGCAATCCCTTTGCATTTCTCACGCAATGGTTTACAAAATACACTCTGCTTTACTGCTGTCCAGATTCCTGTAGCCCTCTGCTGGGAACCCCTGCATTTGCAAGACAAGACAATGCCATATCTGTTTTCTGGGGAGTTAGAGCAGGTTCAGAGAACATACAGAGCAAGTGTGGTGCTGGGCAGTAACTGAGAGCCCGCGGCTGAAGATCCATTCACCAAATACCTGAATCAGGAAGATGGGATTGCTCATCTCCCCTTTCACAGCCCCACTATGCACACTCCTAACAAATTTCAATGGAGGATCGTGAGTAACCAAGCACAGGAAAAGCTAAGCAGATGTCACAACTCCAGTACCTCAGCACAACTGCTCTCTCACTTATCTTGTGAATTTACATAGTCTTTTCAAGGTCTGCATGGCTATTTTTACAGGCTGAACATATTCTTTACCACCTACACAAGAGCATATTACATTGTCAAACTCAGCTTATAGCAGCCCATCCTCCCCACCCCAGGTTATGCGTCAAGACTGATGTCTCTGTATTAGCAAACCCATATTAGGGCTAGTTATTATACTGGGCATAAACTGTCTCTTGACCTTGGCTTCCAGAGAGATTTCTGAGCCCAAAATGGGTCCTGCACTACCGCACACAATCTGTAAACTGTGCTCAAACAGTTAAATTGCAGCTCATGTCAGTCTTGGCAGCCCTGCTTTCCAGTGTGTTGAATTATTAATTTTCAAAAAAAATTTTCTTGAAAACAGAATTGCAGAATTTGCCAGGCTGATATCTCAAAACCCTTCAAAACAGAAAAATAAACCAACAGCATGCTCTTCATGAGAACAAATGCGCCAAATATTTCCTGTGTTCAGGGAGCTCTTCATAAGACTCCAGGAGATGGTGAACTATTCATTAAGAAAAAGTTGCAAAAACATTACTAACTCCAAAACAGGGACAAGATTTACAAGAAGGCAAAAGAAGTTATCTTTTAGATTGATACTTTCTGCTGTCCAAACTATAAAGTTATTTTTCTTCCCTTTGTAAACCACGTTGGTGTTATGCTGTCACATCCCTAACCACTACCTTTGACTGACACAGTGAGCCTTCTGTACCTCTCACTGCTTGCCGTCAGAGTTCAGATCACTGTTGGATGCCCCCTGCACTGACCCTGCCTCAAAGCTCACACCGTTTCTCAAAGCACTGAGGCAGCTTAGGCCACATTTTGAGACTCGATGGCTCATTTTAAATTGCAGGAAGACACTCGGTTCAAAGATAGGTTCAGGGATCTATTTCCTCTATGTACTTCTGCCAAGTGCAGTGCTCACCAGCAAAAAATCATGGAATTCAGTGCAAGTGGAGATTCTGAAGTTGCAGACAAGTTCAGCAGTCCTGACTCCTCTTTGCAGATGAAAGAGAGCCCTGTGTTTGTACAGCATTTTGGTGAGACAATTTTATGGTCATGGGAAAGTGTAGAAACCTGGTCTAGACATTCCAGTCGTGAGTTCAAAAAAAACCAAACCCAAACCGACAACACTGCTGCCTTGGAAGCCCTTCAAAATCACTCCTCTGTGAAACCTGAAGTGTTACATTAGAGTTTATTTCTGGGATCTAAAGCGTGTTTTGGATATGTGTATTTAAGAATTCCCTACCTCCAAGAAGGAGAGGCCAGCTGAGTCTGCCTGTATATCATAAAATCCTTAAGGTTGGAAGAGACCTTTAAGATCACCAAGCCCAACCATTAACATAGCACCATCACATTGACCTTGAAACCATGTCCTCAAGGGCCACATCCACAAGCTTTCTGAACACTTCCAAGCATGGTGACACCGCACCCTAGCACTTCACCAGGCAGTCTGTTCCAATGCTTGACAACCGTTACCATGAAGAAATTCTTCCTAATGTCCAATCTGATTTGCCCTTGGCACAACTTGAGGCCATTTCCTCTTGTCCTGTCACTTGCTACCCAGGAGAAAAAACTGACCCCTACCTGGGCACAGCCTCCTTTCGGGCAGTTGTAGAGAGTGATAAGGTTCCCCTGAGCCTCCTTTTCTCCAGGATAAACACCCCCAGCTCCCTCAGCTGCTCCTCACAGGACTTGTGCTCCAGACCCTTCCTCAGCTCCACTGCCCTTCTCTGGACTCCCTCCAGCACCTCAATGTCTTTCTTGCAGTGAGGGGCCCAGAACTGGACACAGCACTCGAGGTGTGGCCTCACCAGTGCCCAGTACAGGGGGACAATCCCTGCTCTGATCCTGCAGGTCATCAGAGACCCAAGGGAAAGAGAGGGGACAGAGCAGTTCCCCATCTGCAGACCCCGTGGCAAAGGGTGGCTGGAGGAGGGAGAGCAAGATGCTGGTTCAGCTGCAGCCTCTGCAAAGCTGAGGAATGTGAAATGGATAGACTTGAGGAATTTGTTTTGCATGTCATCCTGAATTATGTTGCCCTTTTTGCTTAATATTATTGGTTAAGACAAACAATTTATGTTTGTGAGTGAGGAAAATTAGGCCCCAAGGCACAAAAAGGTTTAATTTTTCTGAAGTGTTTAACAATGGCCTAAGATGATTAATTAAAAATCACTCAAAATTTTAACCCATTGCTTGTGATTGTCTAGGATGCATATGTAGCACAGGTAGAAGCACTTTAGACCCAAAGGACAGCTAATTCTTTTTCTTTCAGTTTTAGTCAAAATTTTGAGAACTTTGTAAACTCTGAACAATATATTTGCAGATCTGATTTTTTTCCCCACAATATCACCATCCTATCCCAACTGAAAATGCTGTCAAAGGACAAAAAGTCCCTACTTTTCATATGAAGGAACTCAGTGCATTACCATACTTTCATGGCTTCTGTAACTTGGATATTCACTGAAAGAGAAGTCCTTTAAAATGCTTCAGGGACCTTAGAAAATTCTCCAAAAGCTTCTAGAGTCAGATGCTGAGTGGCTCTGCTTTCTCTGACCTTATGCTTTCTTCGCTTGTCCACCTAGCATTGCCAAAGAAACAGAATTACAAAACACAGCATCCAGTTCCAGCTAACATTTAGCTGCAAAAGCAGTCCTAATATTACCACAATGTACAGAAGACATCTCCAGACATCTGGTTTAATTTCTGCTTCTTTCTCAGTGATGACTTCACTTAGTCTCTTATTATCAGAGAAAAGGTGGAGCAAAGCCTCCAAGTGGAAATTTATTGCTCTGCCTCTTATTTAAGAGATCTACTGTTCAGATAAAAAGCCTGCTCTTCCAGAAAAGGTTTATTTAGTAAGAGGTTTCTGACACAGCTCACAGCAAGAAATGACAATGTGTAGGAGATCACCAAGAAAAGGTTGATTTCAAATGTTTTTCTTATTGCTGGATAAATGCATGCTATTTCTGTCTCCAATAATAAAATTTTTTAATCGTACCTCTGAGTCACTGTACTTTGCAACTCCTACATGTTAAAAATATAGTACTCTCATTTACAGTTATTTATTTTTATGAACACTAGGAGTATGCTGTGCAGAAGCCCTTGTGTATTTTCAGGGGTTTCACTTGCAAAGCCACATTCTTTTGATTACCTGCATTCCCCTCACTTGGTATTGCTCATCAGAGCTGGGCTGTTTATAGTTTCTGATTAGTAGAACTTGACTCAGGACAATTGCATTCTTAGAATATGAAGATAAATTCTTTCATCATAGCAGAGAGATTCATCTGCATGAATGCCATTGATGTGATGCTGCTTTTTCATTAATGAGCAAATTAAAGTCACAACCCACGTATATTCCAAGTGCTGGTTATCTGAACATGATAAACTCTGATGAGGACTCAGTGCATTCTACAGTGAAAATGTAAGATGCAGAAAATCTTTTCTCTTGTCTGAAAAAAGCTAGTTAAAACTAACAACCTTTGTTCATGGCATATACCTTTTACCCTCAATACAGGCTATATTGAGTAATAAGAAACAATTGCTAAGCACAAAATTGCAATGCAGAATGAAAAAAAAAGAAAGCAAAGAGTTTTTGATCTCAGTGCAGCAAGCAGAAATAAATCAGCACACAACCTCTTCTGGACTACGTGAGTTTGCAGTGCTACAGAGAGAAGGTGCAAAGTTCACAGAGGCCCCAGGCAAAGACTGAAGTCAAGCTCTTTGCACTTGCACGTTGTTGACTTGCCGTGATGCCTGCCAGCCTGGGGAGGGTCTTGCACTGCTCAGATTTACAGCCCATAAATGGGGTTTCTGCAGGGTTACTGGGCCTGGTGCTAATGATGCTGGTGTGATTAGTGAATGGATAACAGCTCTTGAGACAGAAGAGGAAACACCACCAGCAGGTCTGGCAAAGCTACAGAGGGCACATCTTCTGCAGCACTTAGAGGAACCCAGCTCTGCAGTCACCTGACTCTCTGGAGCTGTCAAAGAGCATCAGTGAAATCACAAAAAAAAGTGCAGGCCTGGGCACAGGGTGATATGTATTTTGGGACAGGCTGTCTGAGAGATGTGAAATCCTTGCTAGAGATCTCTTTTGTCAACAATGCAAATACAGTCATCTACCTTCATGCGTTTTTCTTTCATTTTTAAAAAGTCCCTATTCAAAACTGCAGCCATAAACTCAGTCCTACTTCCTACTTCCTGTCCTACTGATATTTACAGCCCAAATTTGGGGTGTTCTACTTGCCCATCCATGGTGCTGGATGCACCATGAACAGTCTGACCACAGCAGACCTTTCAAGTACCTGTGTAGTCCATTGCTGTTGCCACACTTGTTGCTGTGACAGACCAGAATTGGCAAAGCAGGGTTTCTCATAACACCTCTACTATAACCGTATCAGCTGGGAGAGGAAAGAAGGAGATCATGAGAGATTAAATCCATGGGCAGATGGAACACATGACAAAATAAAGAAAGAAGAAGTATGGTGAGGGAAGAGAGAAATGTCATGGAATAAGTATGAGCTGTGCTGTAACAGCTCTGGGGAAATGAGCAGGTGAGAAACTTAGTAGAGATAAGGAAGCAGCATGGGGAATTAATAGATATGCCTTGGGAGATGAAAAAAAATGTCAGATCTTCTAAGAGAAGAGCTTGGGAAGGTAGTAATGCCAACTCTGTTGAGAGAGGATGAGAAACAGACGGGCCAAGATAAGCAGCAAGAAGATGAATACCAGGAATAACCAAAAGACAATGCCAGGCTTGAGTAACAAGCCAAGTAAGCCAACAGAATTACCCAGAGCCTGAGAAATAACCTTCAGGAGACAGTTAACATGAAAGCCATCTCATGAGAGTCAGGAGCTGTGGTTTGGAGATCAAGACATAAGATTCTTTCTTCAGGACACAGTAAAACTGAGGCATTTTCTGGTATTGAAGGTCTTTGCCTGGGTTTCTCATAGTAAGCAGATGCCAATTTTATCTGCTTCTACAATATGTATGTTGCACGTGCTAGATTACAAATAGTAGTAGCTTTCAGAGTCGTTGGTGGAAACTATTAAAAGTTGCTTAGAATTATTATGAAATCACCGCCCTTAGTCAACCCAATGTAGGCTCTGAAACTATAAAAATCATACAAAAGATTATATAAGGAAATATAAAATACAAAGAACACCTGCAGAATTCATAATGATTTGAGGGTACATGAGCTTCTCTTCTCACCCTCTCACTCCTCCAGGGGTGCTAGTGGAAATCCTGGCATGAGTTTTCTATCAGGTGGTTTCTCTTCTCTTCTTTGGCATGGCATACCATGGCAAGGGCCCAGAAAGAAGACAAAATGCTCACAAGTCCCTCCTGCATTACTGTCCTTGGCTGCCACCCTACACTCAGTGACCCACCACAGGCAGAAAATGTAAATATGGAAAGAGAGGGAATCTGAAAGGAGTAAACTCACTTCTGCTCAAGCAAGTATGCATGAGATAGTTATCTCCATCTATGACTGGGTCTTCATCTTGGGGATCACCCTCTCACCTCTCTCAGAAGGACTGTATTTTTCAGATTTCCTTGTGATTTCTCTATTTCCTGAGAATAGGCCATTCCCTAATCAACACAGCAACAGAACTGCCTGGCCATTTTTTAGTATGGGAGCCATCAGGGTGCCCTGTCATTCTGCAGGCGATTTGATGGCATCAACCATTCCTTCTGACCAAGAAGGCATGTAAGTGTGTACATGTGTAGAATTCCTCCTTCATACACTTGGGTTGTAATTCTGCACAGCCTGTGAACCTTGTCCAGTTATTCAGCCCAGTGCAAAGTCTGAAGGTGCCCACTTTAGAAGGAGAAACTCTCTTTATCCTACTGATGGTTACATCACACAGCAATCACACATCCAGTGAAGCTTCCGCCTTAGTGAGACATCTTTCACTTACTCCAAAGCGTGGCTAATTCTGGAGGTGTTTGGTGCTTTTCTTGGTCCCTTATGTGACAGAGCCTCATCAGATGCTTTGATCTCAAGATGCCATCCTAGACAACACTGAGTGTGTATGCAAGGAAGCACAAGGGAGGTTCCTTCATTAAGAGATACACTAGGAAACAACAGGCTTTTCTAGGCTCACAGCTTTCCCAGGAGACAACTCATACTCTGCCTCTCCAAAGGTCAGTGACTAAGCAAGTGACTTTCTAGCATGGCACTGGGACAGGGCATTTCCACAGCTTTTGATTTCATGACATCTAGATCTATTAGGACTGGATTTACCAGGCAAATGCAAACAAATGCTGCTTTGTGGAAGGCTGCGCTTCCTCCCCAATGCCAAAACTTTCAGTGATTTCAAAGACAAATATTTAAATGTGCCAAAAAATCTTTGCTATTGGCCTAATATCTACACTTAAAATATCCGCTATTAAAGCAACACCTTCTCGTCCCTAAGCCTACGTGGGTTTAGATAGAGGAACAGAAAAGTTTCACCACCTCTTCTCTGTTATTTGTCATTTTCTATATTTTTCACTCACAGCAGTAGAATGAAGAGCATTTAGTATGTAAATTAATGAAGTGGCAATGTGAGTAATTTTACACCCTTATATTTTGAACATATTAGTACAAACTGGATATTAGCATCAGCTGGTGAGTCAGCTCCTCTGAGCACAGGAAGAATCAAGAACATGTTCAACATAAAAATTTCTGTCATTCCTATTAAACTGCAATTATTTGTTCAGAAACCCTTACGATTAATTGGCATTAAGATTGCATTAGATAAAAAATGAGTCAGACTGCTAGAATACCAGTAGAATAAGGTCTCTTTGGTTGTTTTTTTCACCACTAGGGATGTATTTTAAAATCATTCACTTACTTGGCCTTAAGACACCACTTCATCTGCCCCACCACAGCGGCTGTGACAGTAGCCAGCAGCCAGGGCTTAAGAACATGACAAATAGGGCAAGGAGTGTGTGACCTTTCTGCTGATATATCTTCTCAGCTTCTCTCAGTTAGTGATTTAGGAACTTGTCAAACTGGAAATTGTGCCAATGATGGACTATGATCTGTGATGTGGCCCAAGTTCTTTTTTAATTCACTTAGGCTTTTAACAAATCCATTACAACGGACACCTAATTTGATTATATACTTTTTTGACGGGTAGTTTCCATTTCATTTAGTTTTAACTTTTTACCTGATCCTATCAATTTCTTTCATGGTGGGAAATGATGCTTTAATTGCCTTCTCTGTGCCATTTCTATATTTTGACACTTCTGCCAGACCCTCCACAGTTATGTGGGACCTGTTACTACCCGAGATTAAGTTCCCCACATTATTTCTCCTCAGACAGAAGCAATTCTATACATCTGTTCAACTTTGACAACATTCTCAATCTATCTTCTATTTTTATTGCTACTTGTCTGACAAAGGGTGATCAGGTTTCCATGCAATATTCAAGGCATGGATAAACCATGGCTTTCAAGTAACTTGAGCAACTATTTTTTTTTCTTTTTCTTCTTATTCTTTATTTATTTGTTAATATTTGAGGGCACTCACAGTTAAGTTACTGACAAAGCTAATAGCTCTGCTTGGAAATCATTCCCTGATTTTTTTACATCATATAACTAGAAGGGAGGAATAATTTCCAACATTATTACCAGGGGCCTAATCCCTAGTGAACAATGCTTTCAGGAAAATCTTTCCAGAGTGCTAATTTAGACACTGTTGCAAACTTACAACAATAGCTATTTTTTCCTATGGGCATTATTTCATACTTTCTAGCATTAAATTTAATCTGCCCTTTTATCATCTTGTTTTGAAATAAAAAACATCTTTCTGAAACCCTATGCCATCACCTTATGACTGATCTGTCCCAATAACTATCTGTAGTAATTGCCAACTCACAATTTATCCCCATACCTGAGCATTTAACAGCAGCTGGTTAGCACGTGTGAGCACTAGAGAAGCTTGAGGAGGCCCTTCATTCTTGCTAGCAATCTTTAGGTGAAAGATGACTCTTTGCTGTTACTACTTGCTCCTTATCTGTTGCTTAGTTGCTTTTCCACTCAAAAAAAAGCGCTTTTGTCCTGTGAAAATTTGGGTGCACCATTAGTCAAAAAAGAACCACATCAAAGCCTTTTATTTCAGATTCAGATTCACAATTTGAATCTACGTATGCAGAACTTTTCAGGTTCATAAAAGAGTTCTAGTAGGTTCATGAGGCATGACCTGCAAAACAAAATTCCTTTCTGCTCCAAAAGAAAGTCAAATGTGTACACAGTAAATATTTGCTTCCATTATTTTATGATGGTTAATGTTCAGTTATACTATTTTGTAACAATTACAAATTTGCAGGGCACAGGTGGCAGGTGTTTAGGTATATATCTCCAAGAATATTTCTCCACACATATTTTTAGAGACTAGCACCATGCTAATTATCTTCTGTGCCTACTGAACTAAGTTTAAGTGACATACCAAAAGTCCTTTTGATCACTGATTTTTTTTTTTTTACCATTGGTTTTAACAATGTCATCTAAAACATTCTTTTTTAAATTTACTTCTAAATTGACAGGAAAACACTAGATTCTCTCTTTCTGTAGTGAGAGACTGTTGGGCCGGACCCATTCTCCACGGCCAATACCAGTTGAAACAATAAATCTGGCTTTTCTGTAGTGAGTATTTTTTTCCTGAGGGTTCCTTTTGACCTCGGCTATCTGTGGCTAAACAAACTGACTTTGTTCTCCCTATAATTTAAAGAAATTAGAATGCCATAATGCTGCCTTACCTCTATCTTAAAATGGGTTTTGTGCGCTGCTTCAAAGTAACTCAGTAATTCTTTCTTTCCTTCCATATCAATTTAAAAAAAGGTCACCATGTTTTCTGTGCTCCTGTTACCTTGTCTGCTGTCCTTCCATTTTAAGGTTGCTGTAATCACCTTAGCTGTTAAATGATCCTGTAAAGCAGACTCTAAAGTCATGTGTTTTAGATACGGAATTTCAGCCCACAGTAATTCCACACCGCATTTCCTGCAGCTGGCCTTGTACCATATGTTGTACCTTCACAACATGTCTTATTTTTTATATTTCTTCCACCAAGTTTGTGAAATGCTTAGTCTAATTGGTATTTCTTGGTGTTATGTATCGCTATTTGTCCTTCATAACATATCTGTGGACAGGTGTAAATCTTCATGTTCTACATATTTGCATTATGGAGTGCAAGCTCTTTTTGCTGTGGCAAAAATCAGTATGTCTTAAAGGATGAGATAATTCTGTATCAAGGCTAAGTCATTTGAATCAGGTATGTTAAGCATTTTAACCAAACCACACACCAAAGAAGCAATGATTAAATGTTATAGGGTAATTCCTTCTCAGACAAATTATCACAAGATATCTCACAGCAGTATCACTGAGCTATGAGCAAAAGTGTCCATAAGTAAAGCATCAAACTCTCATTATCACTGACTTTGCTATCAAAGCTTGTCATACAAAAATATGCAGATATTTTAAATGGAGATCAAATGATATTCAAATTCTAGTAACCCAATGCAATCATCTTAATATTGCTAGGTTTATATATCTTCTCAAGATTAGAAAGGAAATTTTAATGTACTTTTCATCTTTATATTTTTTTTTAATTCCTTGCCAAATAATTTTCTTTCATCATTCATACACACGGCATCATCATTACAGTCAGGTTGTACAAGAGTGCAGAGCTAATTTTCTTCTTCAAAAAAACTACGGAGGAGTCATAAAATGCATAGCTACTGTTGTAATTTTTGTGTAACACTGTGAAAAACAATTTCTTGTTCTGAGCTTTGGTATACAGGATCCTAAAATATGTATTTGGAAACAGAGAAATAAATTGTAAAAACTGTACTGAAAAATATGGAAAAGGTACCAAATGTGAATGACCACTTGGTGCATGTGGTTGTGGGGTAGTTAGCAGGTGGTTCGTTGCACAGCATTACTGGTTCATCATCTAAAGCAATTGGCCTGAATATAGTCAGGTCTCCTCTCGGGAGTTAGTTAATGGACACTTAACCACTTCTTGGTGTCTTTATTTTCTCCACAACTTGTATCTGCCCTGCCATTGCACAGACAGGCTAAACTTCTGCTCTGCGATGCTTAACCTAGAGGCCTTTCTGGCCTGTGTTTTCACTGGCATGGTTTTGGGGTCTGCCTGTGACTGTCGCAATAATTCATTAACGACACGCCGTGCAGGGCCTGCTATTTAGACAGGCCACAGGGACAGTTATTTAAACAAGCTTGGCTCAGTGGTTGCCACCACTATATGGAGTGGGTCTGCAGGTGGACAGCACCTCACACCTTCCCCCACAAGCACACAGATGCTCATTTAGGCTATGCCCACACAATGCATTTGAACCTCAGCCTAATACCCTTGATATTCTTGATGCAAAGGCAAATTGAAGGCAGTCAGACGTGCTTAACATGAAATGCAGTGAGAAAGCAACAAAACTATGCAGAGGTAGACCTACCTAGGGTGGCAGACAGTGTTATCTCTCCCTCCACATCCCCACCTCCATGAATGCTTTAGAAGTGCTGTTTGACTAATCACTCCTTTCCAGGAAGGTGGTGTCAAAAAGTATTATCTGTTGGGTAGCTGTAAGTGTTTCACACATAAATGAATGCAAGATCAGATATGAGAAATGTGAGAGAGTTGCAGAGGGGGGTGGTTAATAAAACACGTAAACCTCTCAGCTTCCATGTTCTCCCTCAAAGATAATACCATCAGGAGCTGGGATGTTCTCATTACTAAGACCAGAATAAAGCCTGTCTGGAGACTATGTACTGTTATTCATGCTGAACAGGTTTACCCAGCTCTATAAAGAGGGGTTGCAGTCTGCTCTTCTCAGTGTACACTTGGTGCAGAATTCTCCTTACCTTTTGAACTTACAAAGTGACAGCACGGCTTAGCCAGAAAAAAAATGCAGCATATCAATAAACTCAGTTCTTAATTAGCTTTCCTTCTATCTCCACTTCTAATACTGACAGATCTTGACTGGGGTTTTTGTTATGACTATTGACTTTAGCCTTTTGAAATATTGCTGAGTGGTGACCCAGAGGGGTGGAGGTGGAATCAGATTCAGCAGCACTTATGCCATCATCTGTTTGGTATGTTACTTCCTTTCACTCTGATGTTGGGAAGATCACACCCAGCCTTCACATTCCTCTTCAACAAGTTGTGTCAAGGAAAAGGGAGAGAGGAAGCTGCACCACATACCACTGGATATCAGAAAGGAAGGTCTTAATGAGGATGTCAGGATGTAATTTCTACAGAAATCAGCCCTTCCTTTTGTCAGTCCCAGGTCCAGCTGCTATAAACATTTCAACATCATCTTATGGAGTGAGGGTTCAAGAGATAATACTGTATTCTCTGGGTTTATTTAATGTTCTTGGCTTATATATGAAAGAAATGCTGAATTCTTGAACTCAAGAGCAGTAATAAATCCCTAAAACAATAATGAAATAATGGAGTTTGTTTTGGCTGGAATATAAGAGACAGGTGAGCTGATTAAAACAGACAAAAAAAACATGTACAGTAACTTGCTTGGTGTCATATAGTAGCAGCCCATTCTTAACTAGCTGAAAATAAGAACTCTGTTATGTTCTTATTCACGAATTTGAGACATATATATTACAATTTTTTTGTCTGCACTATTTCTATTTTTTGGCAGTAGCCATAATAGCAGTAGCAAATAACTGGAAGACAGAATGCCGTGAAATGCACCATCATGGTAATATATTTACAATATTCCTGCTGAAGAAATGTAAAAATAATGTTTGATCATATTTTGTAGTGACTCATATGTAAAACATTGCATGTATTTTTGTGACTCATTAAAAGTCTCTTAAAACTGACTCGTTCACCTTAGATAGGAATGTGCTGGAAATCCTTTGCAGCATGCCTATAAACCTTTGTGAGGGTAGAGTAATTCAAAATAAAACACTCACAGTATTTCACTCATAAGGGAAAAACATCTGCTACACCAGAATCAAACAAAAATCTGTATCAAAATATCTTCTTTTTTGTTTGTTATTTGGTGGATTAAGGACTACAATATTTTATGGTCCTTTAGGAACATTTTGGTACTGAAAAGTAAATTGTGTTAAGCAAAAGTATGAGGTTCAACAAGACCAAGTGCTGGGTCACAACAACCCCAAGCAGTGCCACAGGCTGGGGCAGAATGGCTGGAAAGCTGCCCAGCAGAAAAGGACCTGGGGGTGCTGGTGACAGCAGCAGAAGATGAGCCTGGGTGTGCCCAGGTGGCCAAGGAGGCCAATGGCATCCTGGCCTGGATCAGCAATGGTGTGGCCAGCAGGACCAGGGCAGGGATTGTCCCCCTGTACTGGGCACTGGTGAGGCCACACCTCGCGTGCTGTGTCCAGTTCTGGGCCCCTCACTCGAAGTAAGACATTGAGGTGCTGGAGGGAGTCCAGAGAAGGGCAGTGGAGCTGGGGAAGGGTCTGGAGCACAAGTCCTGTGAGGAGCAGCTGAGGGAGCTGGGGGGGTTTATCCTGGAGAAAAGGAGGCTCAGGGGTGACCTTATCACTCTCTACAACTGCCTGAAAGGAGGCTGTAGCCAGGTGAGGGTTGACCTCTTCTCCTGGATGTAGAAAGTGACAGGACAAGACAAACTGGCCTCAAGCTGCACCAAGGGAGGTTCAGATTGGACATTAGGATGAAATCCTTCATAGAAAGGGTGATCAGATATTGGAAAGTGTTGCCCAGGGAAGTGGTAGAGTCACCATCCTTGGAGGTGTCCAAGAAACAAGTGAAAGTAGCACTTTCTTCCACAGTCTCATTGACAATCTGGTGTTCAAAGGCTGGACATGATGATCTTGGAGGTCCTTTCCAGCGCTAAGAATTCTGTGATTCTCTCATTAGATAAACATGGTGCTTATGCTTTTGTGCAACGTTTGAACATTTCCAGTCCTGTATGTGGTTGGTTTGTTTCATTCCTTGATGTTCATGACACAAGAAGAAAATGAATGGTGATCAGCCATCTTGAGTGTTAGAATGAGTTCTACAGCTATAGCCACAAAACCTGTGCAATGATTAAATCAGAACATGCCCCTTTGCTTGCTTGCTGCCATTTCTCACTGACAGACTCCAATGTGTCCATGAATTTGGAAACCTGAACACACACTTCAACAGCAAGACAAAATGCCCCACCAAGTGTCAAGTTCAGACACCATGCCACAACCATTCCTGCATTAATGTATTGCAGAAGGAGAAGGAGTTATCATGCAGATGTAATTTCAACCAGAGAAGAGCGGACTGAGAGGAACAACTCTGCAGACACCAAGGTCAGTGCAGAAGGAGGGGCAGGAGGTGCTCCAGGTGCCAGAGCTGAGGTTCCCTTGCAGCCTGTGGCGCAGACCATGGTGAGGCAGGGGCACCCCTGCAGCTCATGGAGGTCCCTGGGGATGCAGAAATCCACCTGCAGCCCATGGAAGATACACACTCTGGAGATTGGACATGGAAAGAAAATTCTGTGGTTCTAGCTCCCACTTTTCTTTCAGCTAGAAACATAATAATTATGCAAGGCAAAATTTAAACAAGGGTGGAGATAATAACAAAACGATAATAAAACGCTTCTATGTTAGAAGGAAAACTGGCACACTACTTAGTCACTGCAAACATACAAGTATTATGGATAGCAGTGCAGCTTGCTCTGTTGCTTACAAAATGTTTCTGACTACTGAATAAGGTTTTCTTAATAGTGGGATTACATGATCTAAAGGAAGACCTATAACAAATACATTCAGCTAGTACAAATACATAATTTGATAACTCTGAATTTTGTTTATGCCTGGTTAATGCACGTAGACTGCACTACAACCTTTCCTATAATATGGATAATCAAATTGCTCTCCAGGTTTTCAGTATGGGGAGTAGAGTTCATGTTTATTGATGTTAGAAACTCAGGTTCAAATCCTTCTGATCACACTCAATGACGTTTGCTTACGGCCTCAAACAGTTTATGATCTTAATATTACTATGGGACAAAACAATCTTTACCACAGAGGTTGTAGCTGAATATTGACTTTCTTGATTATTGCATCTCTTATCTTTTTCACCTACCATACCTGGGAGATAATCCAGTCCAAAACATAGGATCTGTATCCAGGGCATATATCTTTTACCAAATCTTTCTAACAAGGTGAGGATTGAACTTGAAAATCTACCAAGATGTAAGACCTTTCTTTTTTATAGTCCACAACTCTCAGCTCAAGGATGAAGAATTTCAACACCATCATAACTGTTCTTTTTAGGAAGGAACAAAACAATATTTAAGTATCCTCTTTTCATTCCCACCTGGCTTTCCTCTTCCCCAAACCCAAGAATGGTTATACAGTTTCCCTAATTCAGAAGCTTTGTCTGAAATATCCTTTCCAGGTATTCTAACAGGTTCAGCACAAAGTTTCCCAGCTGTGAGAGTCCTCTACTACAATAAAAGTGGAAACAAATTACTTTTGCACCGATGAAAGGACACAGACTCATGCACTGATCTCAGAAATACACTGCTTCCATCTGTAGTAGAGCTTCTCCAGCATGTGTTGAAATATTGATGCTACTTAACACAACTCAGTTGACTAACATCCCTTATGTAACATAAGAGAGAACAGAAATACAACATAAAAAGAGTTCAAATCCCACTCAAATTGGTATCAGGTTCTGCTCTCTCCCAGGAGAGATTTTTTTGCTAAATAGAAAAGCTGTTTTTTACACTGAATTAGCAGAGTTGTTAAATCCCACGTGCACAAAAGGTTGCAGGATGCTTCACTGTACGCTCACAAATCCCTAAGTATTGAGCCCAGAGTGTACCTACCCATGCTTCATAAGTGCTAAAACCACCCATGCCTTTTCTCTCCTGGGATCTGTCAAGTTAGTAATTTCTCTGTCAAAACAGAACCTAAGTGGCAACTCTGCAATCATGCAGATCAGAGATACTGAACTCTCTCAACGGAGTAGTACCCTATTCAGGAAGCAGTGGCTGTTGACAAGCATGGGATGTGAAGTATTTCACTGGTAGTCATGTGAGCACAGACTTCAAAAGCAAATCTAAAATGCTCAATAGGATAAAGAAATGAAGATAAACTACCAGTCAATCAAATATTTGTTGTAACTTTCTCTGTAAATACTGGCAAGAGTCAGCTACAGCAGTAAGTCAGGAACCAGTATGGCTCCAGAAGTTCAGGGCTCTCTCCCTGCCCTCATTCCCTTTCCTCCCAACATGCACACACACAATATATTCATATTCCCCGAGGGAAAGGAACCTGTCTGCAACTTTCACTGGTATGAGTCACGGTGCTATCAGTTTTTTCTGCAGAAAACTAGGTGGTACACTAAAGATCCCAGGTGCCAAAAGCCTGCATACTGCACTGGAAGGCTGACGATTGATCAGCTTCATCCTTCTGAATTCCAGCAAAAAGCAGAAGATATAAAATAGAGTGTGCAAGTAATTCCTTTTAAAGACTTGTAAAGACAAGTAATTCCTCTTGGAAAGTCAGCTCACAAGTCAGCCCAGTTGGTTTTCATCAGCACAGCTCTCAAAGGAACACTACTCATCATCTCATCCCTACAATGCAAGGGAACTGGATTCAGTGCTCGAGCAGAGTCTATAGCAAGGCCTATCTGTGACTGCACAGAAACTTTACTGACAATAAAGGTGGAAAACATTGTGAAGACTCTTCTATAGACCCTCTATAGGTACTAAGGCACGTCAGACAGCAAAGGCTTGAGAGGTCTTTTTCCTGATCCATTAGCTCTTGTCTGGTTTTCACATTTTTATGTCTGAAAGGGCTGTCACTAAAAAAAAAAACAGGTCATAATCTGAAAATATTTCAAAATGAGAAGTTTAATAATGTTGGCAAAGTTAATAAAGTACCAATGGACAATGATGTAAAGAACAAACATTCAGCTTCAGCTATTACCTGAAGTTTGTTCCGTCACTTAAAAAAATGACAAAATAGGAAAAAATATAGAAGCATATCTGCCTACATGTTTTCTATCCCTCACAAACCTTGCTTTCTCTACAGCTTGAGGACTCGTGAGGCAAATAGGACATGGCAAAGGGATCTTCACATAACCAGAGAGAAGACACAGAAGAACCTAAACAAGGATTGAAAGAGCTTCAGTAATGCAGTGTCATTTACTAGCATACATATCTCCTGCCAGAAGCACTTGACATGAATACCAAAAACTGACAGCAAAACCTGGCCTGTGGGAAGAGAAAGCACTTCATGTCTTGGGGACATCTTAGGGGATGATCCTGTGGATAAGGCCAGTGTTTGGATTGTGCCTGTAAGCAGAAACTCAGACCTCTGTAGGGCTTCCAGGATGTTCTGTGTTGTCAGGCTGACAAATAACCTTGCAGCTATTTCCCTAAGAAAAATACGTGGCAGTTATACAGCCAGCTGTGTTTTAAATGAATTTGGATTTTGTGAGTTTTCTCTGAATTTTCCTATGAGAGGCCATGAAGTCACCAAAAAAAAGTCCTTCCCTTTAAACACTCCACATTAAAGACTTAATCAGATGATTTTGGTCTTTCTATGAGGGCCTTTTTTTATTTTAGATCTCAGACACAACATCATAATGTCAATCAGCTCCACAGTTTTTAGCCCAAGAGGCAGAATTAGATTTTTCTTTGCCTTGTCCTCTTTAGGAGGAAAGACATTCGGAATTAAGAAATCAGTCTTTACATTAAGCATTTACTGTGAAAACATAGAGCCAGATCTCATTGGTATGATTCTTAGAGTAGACAGGTGTTCACAAAGCCATCTCTTTGGGTTCATCTCTTTATCTCTTCAGGGTTCAGCTTACCTACACAAAAGATGACAATATCTTATTGGATTCTGTTAAAGGCAAAATGAGTTGTGCTCAAGATAAAAGATCGTTACTGTGAAAAACTCACTTAATTTAGAATTATTTCACACAGACCAGGGTCAGCCTTGAATAACACATATTCATACTGGTTGTCATACTGGAATTTTAGATGGCTTAGGGACCTCTTCAGATGTCTGGGGATATATTTTCAGGTAAAACTGTAGTTTGCTCCTTGCCTCAGAGAGGATTCTCTGTTAACCTACCACACCTACCACGGTTTTCAGAGGTTTTTTTCGCCGTAAGGTGTGTTCTGGGCACAGTGACTTCTGCATAATCCAGATTACAGACCTTCACCCTCTCACAGAAGTGAAAAAGAAAGGGCATTCTTGGGCCCATTCTTTCAGGATGATAAAGGTCATGAGTCTTCATTAGAGTTTTATAGCTCTTTTGCAAGAACATCCTTGATCATTAGACAAATAAACCCAGTATAAAAATTTTACTGGAAAATACCAACACATATGTCACTCTGGAAAATAAAACAGGATTCCAGATTCTAAATATCATAGAGGGTAAGGATAGGGTGTCTCATATGCCATGTAAAATCTCTTCTCTAGAGGTACTTTAGTTAATTTATCTATTCATCTGCACTCAGGGAGGAGACCTTGTGAAGTTTTTGGCATAAACATTATCTTCACTTTATCCCATGAGATGGGTCTACACTATTTGTAAAACATTTTCAAAGGAAAAAAATCTTCATAGAAGAAAAGCTGATTTATCGATAGGCTTAGGTAACTTGTTATCAAACCAGTGTTTGAGGTTTAACTATCACTTATAGCTCTGACTTCAAAAGAAACATTTACTGCACGAAAGAAAATATTCATTCGTTTCCTCTAATTCCCACAGCATTTTCATGAAACACCAAGAAACTCTATAACTTCTGTTGGTTTTTAGGGGACACCTCTTGTTAGGGGCGCCCCTTGTTAATTTTTCTCGCGGCTGCCCTGGTTGTTTCGGGGAGCTGCTTTGTAGCTGTGCTTGCTACAAGCTCCTTGCTTATCAGGAGCTACTCACAGGAGCCATAAATTTCTCCTCTGGAATGCTCTTCCCCGGCACCCTTCCACTCATTGGACTTCTTGATTAAAGAGATGGTACTATCAGCGCTTCAGGAGGTTTATTATTTAAAATAACAAACACAGCATCAGTCTCAAGACATGAGAGTCTAAGTAACACACCACCAAAATGGCAAAAAGTCACAAGATTCAGGGTTACATCTCTTTTTACAACTTTTTAATCCAATGGGCATTCAAAACAACACCTTGTTTTGACCTGTTGACCTATCAGCTATAATTCTTCTCTACTGCAATGCAGGGATCTCTTAACCAGTGACCTGTCATGTCACCTACCCCCATGTACTTCTATTATATCATCTAAATCCTTAAACTGAACTATAAAGTTACCTTATTATACTTAAAACCCTCCACCATAATGTCCAGCACACACTTTTACTTATAACTGTAGAAACACAGGTTTGTACCTCTCTTACTTAAAGACTATGAATCTCTGTTAATTATTCCAGACCAAGTTTCTTCCAGGGTTGTAATTCAAATCCACCACTAATTACCAAAGTTCTTCCTTCTCAGTTTCCTACAACTTCTGCCAGAGAGCAAAACACATACTAAACTGGAAATTCAGAATTCCTGAATTGAAGGATTCTAAGTGAAGCTGAAAGGCCAAAATACCAAGTGAACAAATGAACCTGACTTCCTCAAATGTTACCTCCAGTGACAGGTTTCGTCAGGCCTCAGAAATCCATCATATGCGTGCCTCTCTTGGGAGAACTCAGTGAAATACTGAAGCGACCACTCCTGGATGAGCAGTGCAAGTCAGGGTTATTGTGGGCCATGTCTGGTCAGTACCATGCATCACAAGTCTCTGCATAAGGTACTCTCCACACTTCTCACACACACCAGCTACCCCCCAACTAGGTCACCTTTAGTGGAAACAGAATAATGAGCCAACCAGAAAAGAAAATTCATAAGCATTAACTAAGTCAATGCCAAGAGTTTTGTAGCAGTTGGAGCATATTGGCTTAAAGATTATAAAAACAGACCAAGGCAGTTGACAAGCAACCAAATGAGCAGTGTAGAAAGCGAGCAGTACTTTAATTTTTTGATTCTTAAATATTTCTTGTTAAACATGAGTAAACAAGAGAATCTGAAAAATTTCCTAAGAATCTTTGAGACGTCAGAACCTACCTACCAGCAAAGATAACTGAAGATCACAAAATAAAAGACACCAATGCAAGTAGGCTAACTTATAGTTCAAATAATTTTCACCTTTCAATGTGACACACCTGCAAAATAAACAGTACCACACATACATACAAACGTAACAGAGGAAAATAAGATAAAATATATAAAGTATAAAGACCACAAGACCTTCATTCCAGGATGGGCAGTGACCTACCTGTAACGTCAACACAGCTTTGTCAAACTGAGCAGCACAGTAAACATTGCTCCTTATCAACCCATGCAACACACAGGTGATTGAAAAACACAGTATCGATCTTGTAGGAGGGAGAGACGGAGATAGCCACACTCAAACAAAACTCTTTTCAAAAACCATGTAGGTAACAGGAACACGTGATTTTTAAATTTTCCTTCCTCCTGTTCCAGTAAACCTATTTCAATGCAGGGTCATATGAGGACCAAAACTAGGCCTTTCCAGGCTAGAATGGGATTTCCTGCTTGACCGACCTGAAGTAATGTTGGACCTTATTTTTAACACTGCAATATACCTGTACCACCCTTCACCTTCCTTCCTCCATCACCCACTGTAATTACACAGAATTGTAAATTCTCCATGTAAAACCAAGACCACCAACACAGCCTTGGTGTTGTAAGCACCAACAGCTTTGACGCCACATGACTAGAAATTTTCTGGGAGAAGGTGACACAAGCAATAAGGAAATAAATATAACCCACTGGCAGACAGAAAAAAAAAAAAAAATTAAATCATAATTTCATACTCTAAGTGTGCAAAACTTAATTGTTTTGTTCCTCCCCTGTTCACCCCACAAAAAAAGGACCTGTCTCATATTTACTTAGCTTCTGAACCCTGTTTTCTCAACACACGCTTTTCCTCGGATATGGTAACAGATGCAGTTTTATAGTTTTATTCCATCTTTACATTAAGGCTCTATTACTTTTTCTTGTCAGGCCTGTCAGTAGCTATGACTGCTGCCCTCTTGCACCTCAACTTTATTTCCATGAGAGAATCAGATAATGACAATTGTTTCATTCCTGTGAAGATGTAAGGGAAACAGTTTGATGCACACAAGACAAGAAGAATGCCTTCACTGTAAACGTAACCAGGATGAGCATGCATGTGGATCAGACAAGACAACAAAGAGGCTACCAGAGTCCAGATATTTCAGCACAGAAACCTTTTCCAATAGCTGTCCTTGACTGGGGCAGCACTGACAAAGAGCACAGAGCCTGGAAGAGGCAGCCAACAGGGTTTGTCAAGATTTGCCTTCCTCATGGGTGTTTATTGTCCATACCTGAAGTTCAACCTTACTTAGAAAATAAGTACACCTTAAAAGGTTTCTTTTCAGTAATCAGCTTTAAAAGAGAGCACCAAAAAGTGAGGCCTTGTACAAGACACAAGCAAAACCTTGAATGACCTGGTGTTGGAGTTGATAACTTCTAGCAACTCACTTATTAAGTCACTATATTTATCTCATGTATATCACATCAGATTGCCTTAAAATGTGCCATGTTTCAAAGCTCATCTTTAACAGGTCATGGCCTTGGGCTGGAGTTTGAATTACTTGTGCCATAAATTTTACATCATGTGGGTGACTCTCCAATGGCTGCTCTGTTACAAGTCCTCTATTTCTATGTACTGAAAAGTGAGGGGTGGAAGTACAAATTCACAGGTAAGAACTTGCTTGCCATATTCTAACATTTTTAGGCTTTACTTAGCAACTTAAGCGCTAAGAACCTAAGCCCACAGTTTTTAAAAATGCACTTATTTTTATAGCTTACATAAAATGTTATGATTCCACATTTAACTGCTGGGAGAAGGAAGACATGCTACCTCAAATCTTTTAATGAGTCCAGTTTCTTTCAGAGCCTCTGGCACTGATCATTGCCACTGAGAGTCTGGACTGGAACTGAATGAAGTCCAAGTAGCAAGCTCAGGTAGCAATTTCTGTTTTTTTTTTTTTTTCTGTTGAGCAAAATTGACTGCTTACAATTGGAACTCTGCAGAGTTCTTGTTGAAAACACTAATACATTGTCAGGTTTACAAACTCCAAGGAGCATACACAAAATGCTAGAAGGCAGAAAATTTCTGGTTTAAGAGAAGTTATAAAGCAGACATCTCATCAGTGTCATGTAAATTTACCTCTACAGTTGGTAAAAACAGTTGGTTTTTTCTCCCATTAAAATTCTTTCATTTGCCATTATATTTTTACAGTCTTCTGAGTACATAAAATAAGCAATGCTCCCTCTGGAGCTGGCAGGGCTACTACCATTGATACCAAGGATTTTAGTACCTACATCTTTTTCGTCTACATGCCATCTTTTTCATCAGCAGACCCATGGTTAGCACAGAAGAGACCTCAGACAAGAGCAGCACTGATGGGCTATCCACCTGCCATTCCCATAAATACATTTTTGCCAAGAGATTTCCCACATGACAGCTGTGCTGAAAGTGTAATTCCAAAACTGTGCCTTTGCATTATCCCATAAACACGATTCTGGGGAGATCGGTTAAAAGGCATTTCAGCATTCTGCCACCCACACCTTGCAACTGCAGAGGAGTTTCAGTTCAGATAAAGTACCCTCATTTTATGGAAACAGCAGGGAGAATTTCCATGAATTTAACAAAAAGCCCCAGCTCATGGAGAAAGTAAGGAAGTTGGCACTGGGAACTTTCTGCAAACAATTAACACATAAAGCCCTTTGGCTCTATTTTCTCTTGTTATTCTTAGCAACTGGTATTTCCAGGAGTGCTGATATACTTAGGATCACAGGAGGACTGAACAGGTTTCTCTAGCGGGTAGAAACTGGAAGCAAATTATGCAGATACTGGACAGGCCAGCTAGGAAACCTGCCTGGCTCAAAGTCATGCAATATATACCACTCTGTCTAAATTAACATCTCTCCTGCAAAAATACCTTTTTCAGTGATTTCCACCAATATTGTCATATACATAAGTCACAATGATGCTCTCATCATCTTAGTTAATGATTGTAACCATTCCCTTAAAAGAGAGCTGTGCCCTGAATTTTTCACACATTGTGTGTACTGAAAAATGATCTTGATATGCTCAGTATTTAATATATATGTGGGAACAGAAAAATTATCTGACGGATTTTGGTTCTCCACTTCTACACATAAGTGACCTCATTTATCATTTGTTATGGTAAAAAATAGAAATTTTCTTTTGTTTTTAAATGTGAATGCAATATTAGTACAAGAGTTAAATGGTGATGATTAAATACAATGATCTCTAAAAACCTGCTCAAATAAAATGAAGTAAATATTACCCACTAGAAGGAAAAACATCTTGAAATACCTCTTCAGTCAGGCTGTTGTACTTTCTATATTGCTTTGAATGTTGAAATATAGTAACTTCTATCCGCACATGCTCTCTCAGCATGGCAGATAGCTCAGAAGCACTTTTCTTATGTGCTGGTCTTTAAAAGAGAGAAGCCAATACTTCTCTTTCACTGGATTTAACAATGTATTAACCATGCAGGCAAAGAACAAAGGTGAGTGCATAAATATTGACGGAACTTCTTTCTCCCATTCCAGGACATGGTAATGTTTTACAGAAAAGGACATGCCCACCATACACCCTCATCCACAGGTATAAATGTAAGTGAATTAAAACTCCCAAAATTCAACCACAAAAATAATGAAGGCTTGTAAAAGTTACCTGTAAACAAGCAAATAAAAAAGCCAAGAGTCATCATACTATATTGCAGTTCCTCTTGTTTGGCCAGCCAGTTGTGCATACATCCACTCCTGATGATACAGTACAAATCGGCTATGGGAAACAACATTTTTCACATGCAGGGTGACTACGAAAACACTTTTAGGAGCAGCAGAAGTATGTCTCCTCTATGCTATGTGCATTAATATACAGATCATAGGATATTTTTTCTTTTTAAGACATCATATGCTTTCCTGGTCTGCATTTGGAATGCCCGATAGTGGGAAGGTTGCATCCATAAGGCTTCTGTGCCTTGCTCAGGAAGTAGCTGGTATTAAGACCTGGCTGAACAATGCAGGTGAGTTGCAGATGATTGCTCTGTTCAAGCACAGACTTCACAGTCTTCATATGAATCGGTATTTAAAGTTATAGCCTGTATAAAAAAAAGGTGATGGTTTAAATAATATTTGTTTCCACTTCACAGATGCAGTCAGCACACCAGTAAAGAGGCCAGTTTACAGTCTTTGTGACTTGAATTGTTCAATATTGATTTGAAATAGGCTTATCCAGCTTAAAACTGCTTGTGGAGATGTGCTGAAGAATATTAGAGAACAGCAGGGTGACCTAAAGAAAGCAATGAAAGAAATTCTAGTGAGTGCAAAATATCATACGTGGGTGAATACATAACCTTACACAGATATGCATAATTATAAACTAGGTTAGCTGAGACCATGTAGGAAATCTGGTACACAAAATCATCAGAGCTCAACGTTCATACCAATCCACCTCATTGTACATTTAGAACTGAAAAAGCTACAGACAGAGAAGTCCAGGATGGTGACAGGTTTTGGAAGAGTTTCTCTAAACAGAGAGATTAAGTGAATTCTTTTTTTTTTCATTTGACCTTTCCAGTTTGTCATTTTGATTAAATCAAGTTAGTTTTAGGTTTCTTCAAGGGGACTACTTGGCAATGCTCAAGAAGAGAGGAAAATGAAATCAATTACCATAAAAACAAAAATAAAAAACCAAACAAAAGCAAAATGTGAAGAGAATGGTAGAAGACTACAAAATTATAAATACCACAAAGAAGATTTGTAAAGAGTGATTTTTCATGACTTCCCACATTATATAAATAAGGAGGCACCCAAAGAAATTATCCAGTTTAAACGAAAGGAAATGCTTTTTCCACATAGCTTCTTAATTGGAGTGTGGAATTCATTACCACAGGAAGTTGTGGAGGTCACAGCATAAAAGGAATTGAAAAAAAAAGGGGGGAGCTTTGTGGAGGATAAACCCACTGGTGGCTATTAGACACAATGGTCCGGATGCAAATTTTAGCACGGGAAATTCTTAAACTATCAGTTACTGGAGGTGAGGATAATAGCTTCCTACATCCCCTATTTCTCATCCTTTTCTTTAAGTACTTCTTGCAGCCCACTGCTTGCAATAGGACACTGGATTGGCTAGACCTTCAATTGATTCATATAGAAGTTCTTATGGTCTTAAGTCAAATTACATTTACCACGGTGTCAGAAAACATGGTGAGTCACTGCACGGTGAGTCGCCACCACCAGGTAACAAACTAAATAAAATTCTGCAATTTGTATAGTTACCCAAAGCAAGACACGCAATATTCTGAGGATGGCATAAGAAAATTAAGAGTAGCTACAACTTACATGCTTGTGAGAGAGAGCAAGGAAACCCTGAGTTTTGCATGACAGAAATCTCCTTTTGCAGTGAGCAGCACCCAAATGGAAACCTACGTCTGGGTTGAAACTCAACAATTAGGGAACATACCTGCCAAAGCTTACCCAAAAACTCTCCAAGGAGGAGCACTGGGAGTGCTATTTATAAATAATCCCTAGTTTAATTATATGAGTCTGAACTATGTCTAGTCCTCATCAGAGGACAAAAATACTATTCTACATACCAAAACCACTGCCTAGCAAGTGTATCCAAGAATTCAAACTGGGGTATGCACCAGCACAAGGACTGTGCTGTCCTTGTGCTGCCACTAACAGCATGAAAAGCTGAGCATTCTGGTCACATCTTCATCAAAAAGTTTACAGCAACACATCTGCCACATGCTATCTCACCCTGCTTGCATGCCGCAAGAAGTCTGGGGACTAAGTCCCTGAAATGGGGAGGGGAGGGGTTGTGTGTTCATATTTGTGTTTGCAGCAAAAAAACATGTTTTGTGACTCACGAGAGCTAACCCCAGAAATGTAACATTGTTCAACAAAGCAAACCACAGACATTCCTGACCACAGTGAGCACTGGGACATGCTCCAGTCTGCTGAAAATTTGAAAAAGGCAAATCATTAACAGCAAGAGCTGAACTTCATACTAAAACAAAACCTCTAATTTTGTTCATAAATCCATTCATATGTTTACTCAGGATGGTCTAATAATCCATGGAGCAGAATGCTGCTGGGGTAGTACAGCAATATTCTGTGACATGCAGTGCTGTCCAGAGAGACAAAGAGAAGTCCAGGACACAAAAGCACAGCCATGGAGACCCACTGAGCACCTGTCTCCTAACGAGTAAGAAGAACTTTTGTGTTCATTGGGACTCAATAGCAGAGACTGATGGCTGCATGGGGTTGCCAGGAGTACAAACGCTTGGAAACAAGGTGCAGTACTTACCCACACCTAATTAGCTACACATTCGGGGTGTTAGCGCCCAGCTACCACATCTGCATGGACAAAAGAATCAGTAATTGTTACAGCTTCTTATGTGAAACAGCATAGTAAACTACATCAGACTTCAACACATTGTACTCAAAATCTTTGTGCCAATTTCTCATGATCCTACACACACCTAAATTTCCTATTTTAAAGTAATAATCGTCATTACTATTCTCATCTATAAAATTGTAATTTAAAACTCTTCTTTTTTATGAAGAAGCTTGATAACATCTGCTTAAGTATCATTTCCTTTAAACTAAAAATCTCGTCGTTGTGTATTTGGTCACTACATTCATCTGCTATTAAAAGTGCACTTGAAAAG
>VWZQ01011639.1:370583-402267 GCA_013397015.1 Myiagra hebetior
AAAAGAAAAAAAAAAAAAAAGCACACGCCCAAGTGATCAAAAGAAAGTTAATTGCTGAGACTGACTTACGATAAGAACCAACACAGTCAGCACTTTGAAAGCATGGCTCAGAAGAACCGGCACCAACAGAGAGGCTTTCTGTAGTCCTCTGATATTTACATTAGCAGGCGTTTGTGCCAAGCCCAGCAGATTTTCTGAAGGCAGCAAGTCTCGTGCAGAGGGTGAGGAAGGAGGGGCGGGCGGGGGGCTGCGGGCAGTAGGAGCTGCGAGGTGAGAGTTCCTCTCCCCCCAGCTCAAAGTGTAGGAGGAACAATGCTGACAAAGGCAGGCGGCTACGCCCAGGTCAGCGGAGAGGGACAGTCCCCCACCGGCGATAGCCCCCACCGCGTCCTGGCCTTTCAGCAACATTTACACGTTCACAGTTGTGAACTACGGAGCTTTAAAGGCAAGCTTTATTTCCTTGTCTGCCTTGGTGACTTCAAGGGGAAACACATTAGAAGATGAAATTTGCTTACAGTGATAAACCATAAAGGGGACAGTTTATATGCATTACTACTAGGCACTCCTTGGCTGACATCCCCGTAACCTCGACAGCTTTTCTTTCCCAAGAAGACCTGCAGTTGTTGCAGCACGTTCCAGGTGCCTGAGCTAGGCATGTGGTCACCCTACAGCAGTCACTGGGTACCCCCGGTGCTACGCAGCCCAAGCACCCCTTTGTCACTGCTCTCTCCTTAGCCCCGGGCAGAGATCCCTGCCTGACTGCCCGCCTCCTCTGTTAATACCCGTATGGACTGGTTTCACACGCAGGGGGCAAAACTGGGTTTATACCAGCAGATTATTGGTTTTTCCCAGCCCTTTTGCATTTCTTATACGGTGGTGAAAGAAGATGCTCTACCAAATAATTAATCACCCCCGCCTCAGACACATTTGTGATTTGGGGAATCCAGGCATTGCTTAGGTGCAGCAACAGCACGCTGCACCCCCAGGTAGCAAGTGCGACTGGGGAAATGGCAGTGCGGCACACCGGGCAGCATTTGCAATGGCACCCGCAGGTCGTAGCGACGAGCAGGCTTCCCTCGGGACTTCAGCCCCACGCCCGGGCACCGCGGCTCCAGCCCTTCCTTCCCATGGCAGCTCGGTGCTGCCGGATGAGCTGAACCTCCATCGCCCAGCACCACGCCTGCCTACAGCCCGAGCCATCAGCCACGGGCTGCGGGCGATCGGGGCTATCCCGAAGCAGCCACAGCCTCTCGCTCCACCCAGGTCCTTGCAGCAGAGCCGGAGCACAGCGCCGGCTCTGCCCGGCCCGGCTGCTCGGGCACAGGGTGCGGTGGGGCCCTCCGTGCGGAAAGGGCTGTTCGTGCCGAGGGAGCCCCGGCTGCGGGGATTGCGGGAACACCAGCCCTGCTCCGCCTTGGGAGGCAGAAGGGCGGCGCGGGGCTCTGGGAGGGCGGCGGGCAGGCAGCGGCCGGGCAGGGCAGCGCGGCCCAGGCGCTCCCCGGCACAGCGCTCCGCAGCGGGACAGCGCAGGGATGCTCCGCACAGCTGGGACACCGCCGGGAGTCTGCGCCAGCCCCCCGCACGGAGCAGACAAGGAAGGGGCTGTCCTCTGTTGAGTAAGGAGACCGCAAAGGCACTGGGCGTCTGACAGCACCACAGGCAGCTTCGATGAGACACCTTATCCAAGGCTCTAGGTATACCTAACCTGTGTCGAAATTCATGGAACAGCTTACTGCCGAAGGAGGCAAAAACAGTGCTGATTCCCTCTCTCACACATACTCACACTGGCCAGCGAGTTTTGTGCTTCTCTTCCTAAATGAAAATGCAGATATATATCCTCACCCTGTGTATTTATTTTTTCAGAAAAAACCCCAAATAAATCAAGAACAAATGAATTCTGCATATATCGTATGGTCACTTGTCAGTTTTTTTCCCATTCCCTTGTACCTCAGATAGGTACAATGCAAGGCATATCCCCATCTTGAAGAGTGGGTGTCTGATCTGCAGTCTTCTGCTTTGGAAGGGTCAACAGCTGCTTATGCAATTGCCATTCTAGGGGGTCCTGTAGTTTATGTTTAAATTTTTCATTTTCCATGAAAGCACTCAGCTTTTTTCTGTGTTTTCTTAGAAATATAAGGGTTTTCAGAACACACAAAAGCTTGGGATGCTAATTTCTGGGCATAACCACTGGGATGTAACCATCACACCCAGAGGGAACACACAGGCACAAAGCAGCCTGTAGTCAGACACGACAGACTGAGCGATACATATGGCACCAGCAACTGGGCCATGTAACACAGCCACAGTCGTCATAAACCTAAGCCTGAGTTTAACTAGGACTCATTTCCCATTACAGGAATCCCCAAAGCACTTTGCAGATGCAGGACCTCCAAAACCCTGAATATGCAGAAGAGAGGTCTGGGTAAATGGAATAGACACGGTTCTTACAGCTCATTAAATGGTCCCTTTCTGTGTAACAGCTGCCCCAGATGACACTGGTGGGTGGAGAAGAGGGAAGGGTCGATTAGGATTAGAGAAGGGCATTTACATACACAGGCATCCCACAAATTCTTAGTGTACAGGCTGAAACGGGAACACCCAGCTACCAGCACTGCATGGTACAACAATTAAAAAAGCTCTTAAATGCTGCTGTCCTTGTTGCATCGGGAAGTGCTTCACAACCTGGTCAAAATTGCAGAGAGCACTTTGACTCATTCACAAGTACATCTCATATGGACATATTCTGTATAGAAAACTGTATTTTATTTAAAATTTTTGAGCTCTGCTGGCTGTCCCAACCCCAAGCACCCAGGGCTGCAGTCCACCCTGCCACATCAGCACCCACCAGTGCCACCTCACATCAGCTTCACCATGCAGGCAAACTCACACAATCACCTTCAGGCCTGCCTCTGACATCCTGCCCTGTGCTTTACTGCTGGTGTGCCCAAGCCCACTCATCACACAGTAGCTGGGCCACCCCTTTCTATGAATCTTGACTCAAATCTAGGACAGAGGAGAAGGATTCTAGAATATTTTTGCAAACATATCTCATAGTCAGTATGGAAAAAGCCAGTCTGACCAATTCTGCACCAAAGCAGTAGCAGCTAAATGAGTTATTCAATGGGTTATTCCTAAGCACACTGTTAGGCAAGTGCCACAGAGGTGATGATCTGTCAGCTGTCTGGCTCACTGGCTAAAAGCTCTCTGTACACTGCCTTCATTCATGCTGCTCATGAATAATCATCTCTACTTACACCTTGCAAATCTAATGCAGTCCAACATATTTCTTTTATAAATTAGAAATATAAGAACTATATATTTTCCATAGTTTATATTAGAATAATATATATGTTTATATAAAATAAATATTCATGCCAATAATATATATTAAAACATAAATTAGAAAAAATAGATAATTAATTTCTCATTTAGTCAGACAGTAAATGTACTTCTTATCAAGCAATCAAGCACAAGCCAACAACAACATAAGCTAATAAGGTAGTCCACATGCTAACAGAGGAAGAAGATTCTACAAACTTAAAGAAAAGGACCAATTATGATATTTCAGTAGACTAAGAAATTGTCATATATTACTGGTGCAATAATGTGTATCTGAAACAAAACCTCCTATCTGTTACAAGTTTATGCACTAAAAGCTGTGTGAACAGGCAGTTGTAAAGGGAAGCATTTTCCCTATTTTCTACAGGTAGCTGTTTTTTTGGTTTGGTATTTTAGCCCAGCTCCCAGAAGGGAAGAAAAATGAAATTATTTCATCCATATAGTGCAATCTTACAACTATCCTTATGTCATGCTGTGAAAATGAAAGTTTTAGTTGTGGAAGGCAGTGAGGAGGAATTTTTTTCTCAGACTGCCTGGTGCTTCCAGGTCAGTGCCAAAAAATATACCATCTCTCAGGTCCAGGCAGGTGACTTCACACAGAGAATTTCCCTGGGAATCAGAAAAGAAGTGCCAGAATAAAATGGAAGATACTGAGATATACATAGATAGACATAGGTGAATATATATACTCCACTGTCTCCATTTACAACACTTCCCTATAGGCAAGGGGTGGACAGGGAGAGGGGATGAGGGCACAAGAAAACCAGGGAAAAATAAAAAGGAAGGAGAAACACATCCAGACCACCAGAATCTATTTACAATCATATGTGCAGTAACAGGTCTGGCTGAAACACGTGTAGGAAAGCCTGCTGCAGAAATCATGTCATGTTCAGGGTTAGATGTCAAGTTTTCTTAGCCAGGGATTAAAAAAATGTTTGTTTCCAAATAAGTTTATCATGCACATTGTCAGGAAATAGTTTAACGACCGCTGTCACTCAGCCTTGTTTCTTTTGCCTTGAAGTAAACAGTAGTGCTACTGGAAACACTGAGAGTGGCCACTGATTTCTGTGTTATCTGCTGGAACTTGTTCCTGGTGCTTATCCAGCTCTACCTGATTGACTGCAAGCTTGAATAAGAGCTAGCACTAAGAATAGCTCTAATCACTGCTCAAACATTTCCCTCTTCAGGTAAACCAACACTGATACAGTTGGTATGATTCTACTTCAGACTTCCATAAATGTCCTCTGTTTTTGACGTACTTACAATGTTTTTTATTTGGTTACATGATAAAGCAGAAAATCTGTGCAATTGCCTGTGGAAATAGCATGCTGAACACACTATGAAAAATGGCTTTGCCATAATTTTAAAGCTTGAAAAAACACAGATCATCCTCTGCTTCACGAAAAAATGGGAATGTGTATTTTGACTACTAAGTCAATTTATATTGTTTTGTATTGACAGTGCAGTCTAGAGGTGAAATAGAGACAGAAAAAGGGATGGAAGTATACATATGGAGAAGACTTACACTGACCAAGATACAATTCAAACTAAAAAAACCTGCAAAAACAAGTGTCTGAAGGAAGGAAAAGGAATTCAAGCCAAAATGTGACTGCTCAGTGGAAGAGACTGAAGCAATCAGTGCTTCTTTTTTGCTTTCAGAGGGCCTCTGTCACCCGCCTGTGAAAGCACAAACAAAGCCGATTAACAGGCAGACAGTGTGGAGCACTGACTGTGGCTGAAGCTTAAAAATATGTCGGTGAGATAAACGACAAGTTCATGCTTTGATAGCACAACAGTGCTACCCTGAAGCTCTGGGCTGTCTGGCTGCACCAGGGCAGAGAGGAGCAGGGAGGTCTCCCCATGGCTCCTTGTGCCCCACAGCCAGGAAGGTTTCGTTTGCTCACCGTTTCCTCTCACCACATTCCAAACAGAGACATGGGATTTTCCCCTCTGCACGGCCAAGAATCACACTACTGATTACAGGACAAAGGCGAGCCCAGGGCTGAGGCACTCCCCAGCCATCACTCATGTGCCTCACAGATCAGAAACAGACTCTGGGGCAGGCATGTGCTCTGCTGAGCTGAAGGCCCAGGAATGGTGGTACAAGAAATACTTCTTACATCCAAAGATTCCAGATGTGGCTAGAAATGACCCCCAAAACAAGCTGGTGTAACAGAAGTACAAAGGGTCTTTTTTTGTGATCATCTCCAGGCTTTCTACCTCAAACACTCCTGAAAAATTTGCACTTACGGTTATCTGAAGTGGAATTTAATATTCATACAACTGGTATTTTGTTAAGAAAAAAGTCGCCCATAACATTCTATAATCAATATTGACATTTTTCATATTTTGTCTTGGTTTTATTAAGCCTGTTTTATTTTTTCATCAAAAATACAATTTCACATTTTGTCTTTCATTCTGCATTTTACCTTCACCAGGAATAATCAACAGCAAGTGTCAGTAATTCCACATTTTCTTCTGGGAGCCCACCTCCCCCGGTTTTCTTTAGGTTATAATTCAATAGTGATGAAAATAATTCTATCCCTCGTTTAATAAAGCTATGTACTACAGATACAAAACTAGCCACCATGGAGAAGTGTTATTATGTCAGAATTTTAATTGAAGCCTTTGAGAATTACAAATGGGTACTTAAAAATATCTTGCAAGAAAGCTACAAAAGTTTGAAACGGTCTTTAATTTTGAACTCTTTTTTTTTTTTTCCCAAATAAGCTTTGTTTGCATTTTTAAATATTTAGGTGTTTTTAAAAGTAATAATGTATAAAAGAACAAATATCAAGATTAGCAATAGAAAAGTATACCTTGACATTTTCAAGGCTTTTGACATGCAGAATAATTGCAAACAAACTAAAAATGAGGACAGGCTGAGTGAACCATAGGGTAGGCTGAGGAACTTTAAGGGATGCTCAGGACAAATTCACAGCCTGACTGGCAACAAGTCAGATGTGACGTTTCTCAGAGGAGAAGGAGGCTCCTGGAACTGAGCACCCTCCCCACTGACCTGGGCAGTGGGACACAGTGCACCCTCAGCAAGTGTGGGGAGGGCAGCAGTGAGTGCTGGCAGTGCCCCACAGTGTGCAGGCTGGCTGGGCTGCCCTGGCAGACTGAGGGAAGGGGCGATCCCCCTGCTCAGTGCTCCTGGAGCTCCCACCAGAGCACTGTTCCTCCTGTAATCACACAGGCATTAACAGAGCTCATCAAAACATGAGCAATTTTGAAGAAGTAAAATACTGAGGGTTCAAGCTGAATTGTCAAACCAAGCTCAAGAGTAACTTTGGACACTAATCAACTAAGAAAAAATGAATGAAGATCGAATGAGAAAAAATGAGGCAGGATTATTTTTTTACAGTAACTCCCTCGCCTCTATCTATTTTGCAGTTTTTCAGTCTGTGTGTAAATCCCCTTGTAGTCACAAAAATGATGTGATAACGAGGCAATGTTAACCTCTTGATAAGCTGAATGTCAGAGGTGAGAACACACCTTGGAAATATCAGGCAGAGGATACCAGAGATGTGGATGGAGAAGGAAATGCTGTCAGCAAAGCTTCATGTTTTGATGCACTGAGTGCACATGCAACATAGGCTCCTGCTCTTATCTTGAGGAACCTTTTTCTTCCTATGTCTCTCACTTGCTCAAGAGGTGAATGTAAGCTAGTCTGCCTGAAAACAAGAAGAAAAGGAGTGCAGTCCGAGATTTCCAGTGGCAACAAACCCTCTAGTCTAGCCATGTTCTGCAGTGCCCCCCTGGCAGTTTGTTCCCCCCGAGGCCATTCCTGAGGCTCCTGTGCTCCCCTCCTCCTGCACGCCAGACCAGTGCTCCTCCTGTGTGATCACATCAGCAGCAGAGCCAGCTCACACATCCCTGCTAAGCTGCCCATTCCTGCCCTTCACATGGATAAGGCCACCTGACACATCAGATGGGTAAAATGATGGGGGTATTCAAAATCTTGTCTGGAAATCCTAATTCCATCAGTGCACTTGATGCATGCACTCATCTCTATTTAATTATACTTTGAACAAATAAGATCAAGGGTGTGTAATTCTAGTTTTATCAGACCCATACAGCTCTGAAAAATGATCTTTGACTATCACGGAAATAATTTCTTTTCCAAAAGTACACAGAATAATATTTCACAGTCTGTTCTGCACGTACACTGGTGTGCTGTTTTCTTTCAAAGAGTTAAAAAAGCAGAATTACCTCATGTAGCATAGGATAAGATTTTTCAGTTGAACAATCTTTTTGGCAAAAATGCAGATTTGGGTACAACTATAACTATTTGCAGACGGGGACATGATTAGTAGATTAGCTTCAACTGAAAAAGCCTGAAGAGAGGGAAAATGTCAAGAAATGTCTTGATTTTTCATTTAAAAAATAACTTTCATTAGAAATGTTTCTGAACACTTAATTTAAAAAGTGCAAACAAAAAGCTCCTAAGGTAATAATATTTTTTCCTCTTTTTCAGTTCAACAAAATAAGAATAAATGTTTAATTTTAATCACAGACAAGATTTAAAATGAGAGTTTATCCACAAACTGAAATGACTCCTAGAAAATCAGTTGCAAGGCAACACACTCTAGGGGAACATCAGTTCCTTGAGATTTAAGCCTGCTTATATATTGAACCCTAAACTCTTATGAGTCTGCTGCCAGCATTAAACAAAGCTTGAGACAGAGCTACACTTCTGGTTAAGAAATCTCCCAGTTCAATATAGTCAGCTTCCATTTGGCTGCTGGGCAGCTTAAAAATAGAAGACAACAGCCTGAGATTTGGCCTTCCACAACAGGAATGAAATTTAAATAGCAGCTCCCTTTGGTGTTACTATTATATTCTATTAGGTTATGTGAATGTTTACTCGGGAAATTAAATGTTATTATCTTTTTCTTCTCATGCAGACCAATTAGCAGTGGAGAACATTTAAAGAATTAATACTGAGTTATTTGCTTGCTCCTGAAGGAATGCTGAGTCATTTGTGGGGTTTTTGACTATTCCTTATTAGGAGCAGTTATTTTAGTTAAAAAACAATGGCTAAATAACTCAGAACTTCTGGGAGAACGTTTTTCCAATGGAAAGTATCTATTTATGAATGTTCAGTTGTTTTGAATAGATATTGCAAAGAAAACTCAGGAGACAGCTGCCAGCAAAGTCCCTGGACCCCCAGACACCTGCCTGTGAGGCTGCTGAGAGTCCTGCCCTCTGGGACTGATATATCTGCACTATATACCCTCAGTCTGGGAAACTGATTTTCCTAAGAAGCAAGATCACACTTTCACGGCTTTGCTTAATAGAGTGATTCTCAGGCCACAATGTACCTGTGATACAGTGAATCACTCTGACACTCTTCTCTGTGCCAAAAAGGTGGGTCTGGAGCATGGCTTGAACATCTCACCCCACCAGGACACAGCTTTCAGCCAAAGCCACTTCACAAAGCAGCTACCAGGTTTATCCTCATATGATGCCTGCCTTTAGCACCTTAATTATCTTATCAGTTTCAGCATCATATAGTTATCTAAAGGCACCTGTGGGAAAGAGACAGTCTTGGGAAAAGAGCATTATCCCTCCTTTCAGGTCTGACCTCAAGACTTTTTCCCAAGCCTCAACATTTGTTATGACACCAATTTCAAACCCTCGCAATAACTCATTGTGATAGAGGAGGCAGAAGCCAGAGCTCACACCCTTCCCAGGGCCAGGAGGCTGGAAAGCCCTGCAAATCACCCTGCCATGTTCTCCCCACCTCCAGTGGTTGCCAAATCAGCTCAGCTATCAGCATCAAACAGCTGGCAAAGGGCTTTCAAAACACACTGGGCCAGCATGTGTTGCTATGAAAAAGCAGAGGCCAGTTCTGCTGTGTTGTGCAGGATGTGAACACTGCCACCAAGGGACACCTTAGAAGGGCACACGGGTGCACTGTGTGAGGTTGGGACAGCATCCGTGCCTATGGGTGAATCCTGCACCTAAGCCAGACACAGCCAGGGGGAACTAGAAGTAATTTCTTCATCCCTCCTCCAGGGCTTTCAGTCTCCCTGCCTGTCATGTCGCTGTCTTGCATGGTTATGGATGCTAGCACACGCTGGGAAATGTCAGAACTAGAGGATGAAGTAGGCAGCCTCCAGCTTTTACAAAAGAGGAAACAGACTCACTGACCTCCTTTGGGGAAGGTCACTCACAGAGAAATATGCTACAGGCAATAAAAGCAGAACAGGACCAAGGAGCGCATAGCTAGATTAAAGAGAGCAGTACACAAGAACTAGGATGATATTGTTTGACAGTAACATGGAGTTGATTCCATACTGATGTGACATCATAGTGATGTCACCATCTCACATCACTACATGAAGTAGGAAAGTGTTTTTCATAACATTTATGCTAATCATTTGGCCATTGAACAATAAATGCATTGTGAGTTTCCTACTAACACTCTGCAGCAAATACTGCCAGCAAATACTATTTCTTGGGAAACAGAGAAGTAAGAATGGGTTACATGAAAGACACAGGCCAACATCACACCTTCAGCTGCCCTACAAAGGCAAAGTAACCTGGCAAGCTCCTGCATTTCAGCAACAGTATAGCACAAAAGGAATTTTTATTCCTATGTTACTTCTGGTGGAGCACAACATAAATGCTAAGGATTAATGGATCCTATAACACAGGTTCTAGTCCTATTAATATTCCTGTTCATGTTTTGTTTTACATATAAGGTGCAAAGAAATTGTCTGTAAGGCAGACTATTTTCCATTGCCTGCAACAAAGATAAACAAATCCTGCCACAATCCTCCACTCCAAACTTGTGGTACTTGGGATGCAAAAGGTTTCCCAGAAGCCTTTTCTGCTGACCTTCAGACTTCTAGAAAGATCTTCTTGAAAAAGTGCTTTGATCCCTGTTGCTGTTGCTTGATCACAGACAGACCCAAGCTTTTATGCACCTCAGTCTCCAATTACTCCTTAAATGTTCCATAAAATTCCAAAGAAAAGTAAACCTCACTTGAAACTACCCATCAGAGCCTCAGACAAAAAAAAAATATTCTTTTCACTTTTCACATTCACTCTAATATTTCCCAAAGCCTATACTGACTCTTAAAGTGTTTTTCAATATTACACCACACTTTTTTTTTTTTTTTTGAGACTTTTTACCTCCACATCCCTTGAAGGAATAAAATTTCCATTTCAGGTTTATGTCTTTGCTTTGATAGATAGCATGCAAGCAAGTAGGTCATGATGACACACTGGCCACACACTTGCTGCCAGATAAACTCATTTTTCATGAAGGATTTTTAACTGCTTAGAACTTTGTCCAGCAAAAGCTATGGCAAACTGGAGGGAAATCTCATTCCTCATATGTGATGCCAATGTTATGCAAGTATTAGGGAAGAAAGACATTGATATTTTACTTAATCTTATGGACTCCTGGCAACTTTTGACTTTGAAGCATGACAAAAGACTTGGTATAAACCCAGTGTAATTGATTCTTCACAGGGAATATAAGGCAGCATATGGTGTCCTGTCTGTAAAACCCTTTTTGCTACATACACAGAATACACTATATGCACCACAGTGTAGTCTCTGGTGCTGGTACTACAATTGCTCCAACACTGCCCTAGCTCATTAGTCCAATGTGTCTTCCCTTAATGCCAGGACAAAGGTAAATACTCTTCCCCTCCTGCTGTTTGCAATTATGTCTTTACACAAAAGCATAGAAGGGGAATTCCAATTCAGTATTTACAAAAGCCCTGTTACATAGGCGTAGACAACAAACTGTGACTTATTACTCCTTTCTCTCTCTCTTTTTAAGACATCTTTCTAACAGCTTTTTCTAACAAGTTTGAAAAACTATGAATTTTAAGTACACCTGAGCACCATATTCACAGCAGGTTCTGAGGACATATACTGCCAGATGACATTATGAGAGTGAGCATCCTTTTTATTATATGCAAACTCAGCACTTCAGCCAAGGGTGGTTATTGCTAGTAACCAACAGACCTCATTTGTCATTTGTTGCCTCTGTTTCAACCGCTCATTTCTAGCAGTAACTGAATTTTGAGTCAGTCACTCAATGCCTGTGAAAGAATCAATCATTGAATATGTTCATATGTCATAACTAAAATATCCTGGTAGTCTGAAATTGTCCACATGTGGGGATAAACTGCTTCACAGGCAGCAGGACTAGCATAGCAAAAGAATATCTCTGTTTATCCAAAAATTTTAAACACAGTCGACCTTGACCAAAACATAATTTTTCAGATGAGGTTTTACAAAGAGTGCTTTAGAATGAGAACACAAAAACTCTGCCTCAGAGAGTATTTTCTGGCTTAATTTTAAGATCTAAACCAGTGGCTGTGAGAATCACAGTTGTCCAGGAGAATGGATATATCTGTCGCAGTTGTCCAGTTCACAGACCAGCTTACAGACAGCTTTCTGGAAAATAACTTATCTCCCCACATACGAGCAAAAAAAGTAGCCATTCTCCTTGAAACATTTGGTGGAGAAAATTTTCATGCCATAAACTGGTGTAAATTGCCTTAGCATGGAAATGCAGGACAGCAGTTTGGACTATTTGGCAAGATGGGTCAAGCGGTGCATTATCACATGTCAGCTACAGAGACCTGTCCAGATCTGAGAGATCTGAGTACCCCCATCATGATCTACCCTGAAGAAATGGAGCTAGGCATTCCTGTTTTAATGTTTTCAATGTAGAAAAAAAAAATCAGGTGAGATGAGATTTTGGAGTTTATTTTTTTTCAGAAGTGAAAGTTTTCTGTGGAATTTCCCTGGGGTTTTTTGTTCGGTTGGGGTTTTCTGGTGGGTGGCGGGGCATATTTGGGGAGAGAATATTGCCAGAGAAATTTTCCCTGCTTTGCTAACAAATTGTATCCATGTAATGTGCGATCTCACCACAGAGGTATCAACTTTAGAAAAGAATGTGTGAGGATATCATAGTGCTCAGCTACTTTAAGACCTCCATTATTACAAAGACATCCTAGTTATAAAAATGCATGTGCAGACACAGCCTCATATTTGCAACAGAGCCCACATCTAAAGGTAAAGCTGAGCCAAGGAGCACAAATATAAAAACAACCTGCACATTTCAAATAATTCTACATTAAAGATCTGGTCTTCTTTGCACCAGCATGAGTGCACTGAAATCAGATGTCAAATGAGGAGATGCAGAGCCATAGCAAAAGAATCCTTGTGCATTACAATAAATTATGTTTTTGCGTTTAAACACTGTACCCTTCTGGTAGGCAATACACAAACAGAGTCAATTTTATGTGGGAGCGGCTGCTATTATAAGCTCTGATATATAGCAATCAGAGACTAACAGAGTCAGCTGACAGGCAGAACAGGTTTCAGTATGTTATTCCAGACCTTTCTACCACAAAATTAGCTGTCCGAAATGAGAGAAAAATACAAAGAAACCAAGTTTTATTGAGTGATGTCAGCTGTCAATCCTGACACAAAACATGGTCTCTGCATTCTCTTTTGGAGCTTTTGCCAAAAGCCTGCAGACCTTACAGTCCTCCCGAGAGAGCATGCAAGAATCCATTTACCAAGGTTTAAGTATCTGCAGGACAGGGCTTCAGATTTCACCCAGAAAGATAGGCTTTAATGTGGGTGCCCATACGTGCTGAATACAGGTCACGTAGAGCAACACAGAGACGAGCAACCCATCAGCTAGGCTATAATCTTGAGCAATCCCTGATTACAGAATACTTTGAAGATTTGGTACAGCTTATTTGCCATAGAGTGTTGCCCAAAGCTCCCAGTCATTTGGGCATAAAACCCTTGATCCATAGAATGTGGATTGAAAGCATGCTTCCATGAACATGCTGGCCCAGGACGTGGGAGGCAATGCAATCTGAGCAGTGCTCCTGGTTGCTAATTTCTCATCATGAGGATGGCCAAGCACCCACACTTGTGCTTGGGTTTGGATTGGAGATGTTTGCAACACAAACTGGCAGATGCAGGCCAGCTCTGCCCATGCTCCCAGCCTGAACAAGGTAATGTAACCATGCCACCATCACACCAAGCCCAAGGTAATACATCCTGTCATTGCACTCCATCTCTCTCAGCAGGCTTAATTAGCTTAGCCTCAAGTACCATCCTGAAGTGGTCTGTGCTGGGTTCCTGTAGTAACCAGTAGACACAAGCATCCATCACTTCCCACACTCCACTTCTGCTGGTCCTCTTATGGCCTCACTTCACACCCACTCTCTGCATTTCCTGACCAGACAGGTAACACCAGCTTAGCATTCACCTCACAAGCCCTGTGGCCTCTACACAATTCATTCCAGCTCTCCTAGGCAGATCACCAGGCAAAGCATCTGGGGAAGCTAGTTCCTGGGATAATGTGGGCACACAGCAAAGGGAGAGCACTGCTAGTGACTGCCTCCCTCCCAAGAGCTCTGAGGCATCTGATGAAGTCTTTGCTTCCCGCTGACCCTGGGGCCCATGACCTCTCTGTAGGCAGCTGGCACAATGGAGAGAGGAACCAGGACACGTTAGCATGCAGAGCAACCTGCATGGCAGTGAGAGGAAGAACAAATGCATGAGGAAGAAGCTTCCCACTGGCAAAAGGGAAGGGAAAATTCCCCAAGGCATCTTTGCTTAGTCTTCAGCATAAGGCAGCAAGCAACAGGCTCAAGTGTTTTCCATTTCAGGATGTGTTTTACTTGCCTTCATTGCCATTTAGTTAACAATAAATCAGAGGTTAACTTCTTATGTGGCTTGAAGGAATAGGAAATTCAGTTTTCTTCCTACATGAGCTTTATGTAGTCAAATATTTGTAGGATTTGAAAGAAAGCCAAGGCAGCACACAAATTCAGAGCCTGCTGTGCACAGCACATTTCAGCCTCACTCAAGGAGAAGCTAGAATGCAATAGTGCTATCCATGTTTTTCCTTTTCCAGATTTATAGAACAGAAGACTATTAAACCACACCCAAAGACCTAGAATGTTCATTTAGAAAACACCAACCATAAAATTTCATTTAATTATCCTGTATTGAACTCAACAACATTCATCTCATTAAAGCATAACTTTTCTAGCTGAAGCTTACCTCCTGTGAAAATGAACTGTATTCTTTTAAAGGAATTAAACTGTCCATTCTCCTCTTCCTCATTTACTCTATTGCCATTTACTTTCCACAATAAAAAACATGCAAGGTACAGGCAATTAAATATTAATTTTAGATACTTACAAAATTTGTATCAAGTACTACTCAGCCCTCTTGTGCTAAACAGACTGACTGGGTTTGGGTCAGTCACTGACAGACTGTCCTTTCAGCCCTCCAGTGGCTTTTGTAGCCATTGTCATCATTGTCTTCAAATTTGTTCTGCATTTTAAGTGGACTGTGTAAGTGCATACTGTATTGAAGCATCAGTGCCCTTTCTCCCTTCCCTCCTTGTCTTTACTGCACTCCTGATTACAGCATCAGCCTCTCTTACCCCAGAACTGTGGTGACAGGGCATGGAAAGGGAGAGACTGGCCCCTACAACTTTTACAGACTTAGCACTTTGGACTTCTCATTAAAAGTGCATCCTTCATTGCCTGGTTTGTCCTAGCAAACTGTCTGTACTTAGGCCTGCTGTGCTGAGACATACTGACTCCTCTCTCCAGCTTGAATGTCCTCATCATTGATTAAAACCCTGCCAGACCTCATAACATAAAATCACAGTTATTTACAACATGAGAATATTTGCACCTAGATTACTGATGAAAGCACAGAATAGTTTAAGGTTTCATGATAATCTAGGACATAGAACATGCTAGAAATAATTGCATTTGGTGAGGTTTGCCTTTTTGGGACAACTTTTAATTCATGTCATACTTGTTTTTATTCTGTATTAGTTTTAAGTTAGAATGTTATGCAGCACTAATACTGTTATTGTATTTGTATGCATTCTAATGAAACAGAGTCAAATTAGGTTTCCTTTCTACCAAATAATGGAGAATAATTCCTTTCTTCCAAAATTATACTGAATTTCATTACATTCCCTATCCTTTAATCTCTTTATCATTGAATCCCCATATTTCTTCTTTTCTTTCCTTGCAAGGCAAGTGGCAAGACAATAGACTAATATCTTACACAGGACACTTGTCTTTTTCAAACTTCAGTCCTCCCTCAGTCTTCCAGTATATACTTGTTCAATTATTACTCAGAAATGCATGAACTTCTTCATAACTATAAAGAGGTTTTTTTCACCAGTCAAGCAAAGCCCAGCCAAGACAATTTTTCTTGTCCTAATTTATCCAGAACAGCCTATTTAAAACAAAGGAAAGAATAATTTTCTAATACATGTTCTTCAGATATGCTCATGCCAATAATAAATTTTAAGGCAGTTTTCTACCTCTTCATGACCTTAATACGTCATCCTGATTCTTTCCAAACAAAACAAAACCACCAAAAGCACAACACACAGGAGACAAGGAAAAATCATGCATGATTTCCATATTTTCTTCATAGATGCTGACTCTTCAGCACCTTGTAAAGTCAGAAAACTAATAAAGGGAAAAAAACCCACTGTGACAACAAATTATGCTTCTCTTTCAATTGAAACACAGACTCTACTGTGGTTTATTGAGCTGTGAAAATGAAAAGTGAATACGAACAAGTTCTCAAAAATTCAGCCTCAGGTTTGGATTTACCATTCATACTCCTTTTATTACCCTCTCTTTGCATGTCCATGGTTCTCACAGGGAGACACACATCTAATGGACCACAACTGTTTATGCAGTTGACTGTAGCAGTATGAAGAAACCATGATGCAAGTACTGTGAAGCCATCCCATCTCCTTCCTCACCTACAATCCCAAAGTCCAGTGCTAGCCGGGTCTTGAAACAGTCAACAAGTCTGTCAGGAAAGACTTTCCTTCACCCTTCAAAAGTACAAACACCAAAGAAACACAGAAAAAATCATTCCTGGGTCTGATTGTGCAAACCTTTCATTCCTGAGCAAGCTTTTAGGTCCATCCAACCAAGAAAGAATATAAGGGGTTTGTTTGCATAAATACTTGAGGAAATCAAACTTTGAACTTAGCACATAGTTCACTGGAAAAATATCTTTTCCAAAGTTAAATGGGAATAGCTCTTTACTAAAGCTACACACTGAAAGCTGCTACAAAGTTGGGATGAAATTAGGACTCGTGGCTGGCATCAGCATTGTCCCAAGCCAAGTGTCTTCAAGGGAAGAGAGGCTCTCTGAGGGCAATATTTAGATTCATTGTCTGTTCATTGTGTTACTAACCACAGAAGAAGGTAAAACTGTAAGAAAGTTTAGGTCTAGTGGATCATGTTAAGCAAAGATTTTACTACAACTATCCAGGTACCTCACCCACTACTAGAACCACACAATTATTACATCCAAAATGTTTTAAGCATTGCATGGTTAAAACAGGAAAGAATTCTAGAAGTTGACATTAATCCATATTGAGTTTTTTATTGCATGTATGGAGTAAGATTTACTAATATTCAGGCTATAATCACTTGAACTACTTCTGAAAATCTGTAGTTAGTAGCAGGACTTTTCTGTGAGATGCAATTCCTATGCAAAAAGCAATCTAGTACAATACACCACACCAGACAAATTTTTTGTTGATCTAATAAGCCAGATAAGGATCTGAACACACCTTCAGAGATGCAATTACTTCATGAGACAAGAGCAGCTTAATTTTAAAACTCACTCTACCTGTACTATCTCAGGAGACCAAGCTCCATACAGGCCACTCCTCTGCCAATCCCCAAACAAAACAGTTTCGTGTTCTTTAACGCTCCCGTCCTCTACACTGAGGGTGCATGCAGCCTCTGCCAGCTGCTCACAGCCACGCAAGGGCTGGTCTACCAGGACAGCCTGTGCTTTGCCCTCACGGGTCTGCAGTGCAGGAGCCACACCCCTGCAGCCCTTTTTTCATCCAGGAGACCCCAGCAGCACAGGCGGTGGCAGCCCCCGGCAAACAGAGCACAATCTAGGGAGCCTCCCTGACACCAGCAGCCCCACAGGAGGCCTGTCACCCTGCTCAGTACTTCCATATCAACAGCTCCTACTACAGTCATGCACATGGAAGCCCCATGTTGGCATCTCTGGCCTCTATACAGACCATCATCTGTAATCACATCTCAAAACCAAACCACAGCCACGCGGCATAAGTTGCTGAATTGGTGCAAACTCACTTTTGATGATACAAACCTCCTCCAAAGCATCTATAGGGGGAACTTTTTCCCCAAGTACCTTGCCAGGTCAGGCACAATCTCTACTCCCAGGGGTGCAAACAGACAGCACAGGCTGTTTTATCCACACTTGCTAATGCAATGACAATGCTGTCGGTCTGTTTCAGATCTGTCTGACTGTCAGACGCTCAGAAGCGCCCAGGTTAATGCACACAAATATTGAACTCCTGGCACTCCCCAAACTGCTGGGAAACCACAGCCTTGCTCCTCACTGCAGATCCACAACTTCTAGGACCAATGTCCCTCCTGATCCCTCTCATTCCTCTGCTGAGATCAACATTTCCATGAGAGTCAATGGAGCAAGAATTTTTTCCATTAATGGTAACTTTGCACACCATGTAGTCTAATAGTTAACTGTAACATCTCTACATTGCCATTTGAAAATATGAAAGAACAGAAATTTACTGCAGTTCTTCCAGTGGATAGATTAATTCTATTTTTTGTAACTACAAAAATTTGTGAAAAGGAAAAAAAAGGACAGGTGCTTAAAAAAATTGCTTGCAGGTGGCTGCTCTTATTCTCCACCCCGAAATGGAAAAAAAATAGGAAAATAAAAAGAAACCTCACCCCACTCCTCTTTATCTAGTGAGGATCTACCAAGCTGTAGCCCTGTATTTACTTCTGGTTTCACCTCTCCTCAGTCACTTACTCTCACTATCAATACACAGTTCCTTCTCTGTACATTGGCCTCCAGATTAAAAGATTCTTTACAAGTTTTTCTTCTAACTTTTTGCTCATTCTTGTAAGTATTGAAGGAAAAGAATTTAACAGGCAATGAAGCCATTATCATAATCAAAAAAATTCCAACTTAAAACCCTTCTAGACAAGGTATTTTTCTTCTGAATTTCTAGAGGCACAGAGTACTCTATCAAACAAAACAGAAAATACCTTTTTAAAAATCTCACTCAAATAGGCTTATTCCTTCAACAACAAAGAAAAAAAAATGCTCTGTGAGCTACAGAAAGAGGCTTTGATCTCAGCCCTATTTAAATAAATAGGACTTGGGAGAAAAGTTTTTCTGAAGTAGAATTACCATAGGCAATCAACCATAAAAATCACTGTCTAGCTTATATAAATAAGAAAAGTATTTTATCAGCAACTTGTATTGGACAAGACTTAAATGCTAAAAAAAAGGCCTTTTATTAATCACAGAATGGCTTGAGTTGGAGGGAACCTTAAAGATCATGTAGTCCCAAACCCCCTGCTGCACATCACATTGCTCAAAGCCACACACAGTCTGGCCTTGACTCTGCCAGGGATGGGGCATCACCAACTTCTCCAGACAACCTGTTTCAGCACCTCACCACCCTCACAGTAAAGAAATTCTTCTCACTACCTAATCTAAATCTACCCTATTTCTGTTTAAAACTATTGCCCCATGCCCTGTCACTACAGCCCGTGATGAAGAGTCCCTCCACACCTTTTCTGTAGTTCCTCTTCAGGTATAGTCCCCCTGGGGCCTTCTCTTCTCCAGGCTGAACTATCCCAGCTCTCTCAGCCTGCCCTCAAAGGGAAGATGGTTCAGCCCTGGGAGCACCTTCATGACCTTCTCTGGAAACTAAAATAGTCTGAAGTTATTCTTGCTTGGATCACAGATGTCTGGGATGTTTCATGTCCAGTGATCCATGACAGCCACAGCTCTGCCCAGGCAGAGCTCATGGTGGCCTCAACCAACTGCAGAGGTTTCAGTGCCCTTTTAACTAGGTGCACTTTCTCAGCAGACACCTACACTGCTGTCTCCATGACAAACTGCTCTTCCAGCTGTGGTGATATCATGCCGTTAATTTCAATTAAAAACTCACCAAATTCTTCCCTTCTGTCACTTGTCTTCCTCTTCCTTGCAAACTACCCATGAGAAATCTTGTTTGTTCAGGGAATCACAGTCAGAGAGAATAGCAGGGAGTGCCTGGAGAATTTAGTCATCTCTGTTTCTTTTTGAAGAGAGAAGATATAGTGGGCATAATTAAGGCAGGAGACAGGACTTAGTTGCTGGGATGGATGGAGTTTGTTTTCAAAACTTTTAAAGAAGTGTTATTTTCAGAAGACTAAAGGAGAATTAGCCAAAAATCAAAAAGCAAGGCATGTTTTTTATATGTAAACAGTGCATATACGTATATATCCAGTTTTGTTCTTTAATAAAAGGGAAGTTTTTTTCTCCATTGACATCTACCAGATACTCTTGGAATGAGCAGTGAAAAACAAGGTAGAGGAGGTTGCTGCAAAGACCAGAAACTCCATGAATGCGGAGAGTCCTTATGATGCAACCGCAGCCAATTCTTTCTATTCTGCTTCTGATTATCAAAGTTTTGAAAACTATTTGATAAAAGGGCAGATATGTAAGGAAAAAAAAAGGATTTTCTATTTCAACAAACACGCTCCTGACAAGGTTGCAGAATCCAGGTCTTGTTGAAGTGAAAGGCAGCTGCTGATGTGATTTTAAAGGAGTTGTTACAGCAGGAGTGGTATTACAGCAGGAAAGGCATTGCAGAAGCTCCTAGAGTGAGGTGCAAATGTAGAAACTGGAAGAGAACTTATTTCAGTCTCACCATAATTAGAGTAAAAAAAAGTTGTGCAAATAATCATGAGAGTATTTCTTTTAACACATGGTTTTGATGAAATGTCCTGTCAGTCTGCATCTTTTAAACTTAAGGTACAGTATATGGCTAGAGGAAAAGAGCACTCCTGTTCATGCCAAAAGGCAAGGTGGTCTGAGCTGGAAGCTGAAGTCTATCACTCACAAACCTTTGCCACAAATCACTCCTGTGAGTCAATGAGTGTGTGCACTGAATATAGTTTTTGATAGAAAAGGTTCTTCAGTTGATGCTGCGGCCAGTGATGGAACATCATCTTGTTTTTCCCACTTAGTCATTCTCCAAAAGTGACACGAGTCAAATCCATTGCCTCTTTCTTCACCAATGAGTTCTGAGGTTGCCTGGGTAGCTACAGTAGATTGCAGAATAAGTAGAGCTGCCAAGTTTTCTGGGACATTTTTTGTCTTTTTTGGTTTGAGGTCTTTTTTGTTTCACTTTGTTTTTAATTTTCCTTTGTTTCATTCCATATACAAAACAACATTTGATTGGAAACTGCTACTTGAAGACTACTTCATTAAAGAACTGCATTTAAGGATAGAGGGGGAGCTGCATATGCACACGTGGAGTCCTTTTAGCACATCAGCTCTTGCCCCCAACCTGTGGGCAGGCAGGAGGGGAAGCCTTGCTATAGGTACCCAGCACTGCAGAGCTCCCCACAAGGTTTCTTGGTGGTACAACAGATCAGTCCTGGTAACAGATGTCCTCAGCTTTGGCTTGTCAGAGGGGAAACAACCACTTCAAAACAGAGCATGACCTCGACAGACAAACCCAAAAACTTCTGCCAAAGCCTTCCCTTAAAATTTCCAACACAAAACACAGGCTCTCAGAAGAGAAAAAAATAATTTTCTTGAAAACATAAACATTTCCACTGAAACAAGTATTTCCTGTTTAAATAAAAATAGGGTTTTGTTAAAAGATAATTCAGAAGATTTCTAATAAAAAAATATATAAATTCAATATGCAATAATCTAATCCTTGTGACTGCCTTGTTTCCTATGAAGAGAGGACGCAAGCTTTTAGATCTCCTTTACCCTCATTTATTAAACGTAGGACCTACTTAAACTAAGTTCATCATCTTTGCACACAAGGATAACTTTAAATTGGCCTAGCTCGACTACACATCATTTATTTAGATATCCATAAGACATCCAGACATTGCACTGGTCATACACCTTCCCCCTCCTCAGCCTGGTGCTGGAGTAAAGCACTAAGTGACAATGAGTTTCTTTCAAGGGAAAAAGCTGGTTTGGAACCAGTCTGTGTTTGTCAGCTGTGTGAGGTCCTAGTTCTTTATCCCTTACTGCCCTTTTGCGAGCAGTGGCTGCAGTTGTTGTCTTGAACTGGACACTGGCCAGTGGAACAGCTGGGTATGAACGCAGAGGTCAGAGAACTGGTCATCCAGCCCCATGCTCTGCCTCCAGCAGCACGATAGGAGACACCAGTCACGCAAGCCTGCTGCTCTTCTGGCTTCGTTCTCCTGCACCCTCAGATGCTGTGTCAGGGTTCTTAGAAGTGACATGTCCCTTTTTGTGTCCCTTAGACCTTTAAGTTAACTGTTTCCAGCCCTATTACCCATTAAATTGTCTAATGTATGCTTGAATAAGTTGATGGCATCTGCTTCTACAATCTCCTGCAAGATCAAGTTCAGAAGCTCACTACTCACACAGTGGAGTGTTTTCTCTCAGATTTAAACTGATCTCTGACCAACTTCAGCAAGTGGGACTAACAAGTCCCAGTACTTGGGACTTCAGTCCTGCATTATTCCTGTCCACCTCCCTGCTGATATTGTAGGCTTCAGGCATAGCATTCCAGCTTCTTCTGCTCCAAGATGAGGAGTCTCTAATGTCTCCTTACAAGACACTGATCTTGATTTCTGCCGCCTTTTAGGTTCTTCTTTCAATGTGGAGAATGCAATTGCACACAGAACTCTACTTGTGCACACACCAAATAAGAGTGCCTTTTACCTTCTTCTCATCACCCCTCTAATGCTGACCAACATTTTGTTGGGCTTGTTAGCTGCTGCCATTGTATATGGAAAGTTAATTGAAGAAATCCCTCAGCAGTGACTCCAAAGCCTCTTTCCAAGTTCAGCATCATGTAGATATGGTTAAGATTGCTTTATCCCAGATTCATGGCCTCATATTTATCTACCTTACTTTTTCTATAGTTACTAACTTTTTTGCTTGCTTACTCATTTTTGCAATGTTCATTTGGAGTCCCATTTCATCATTTGATTACTTCCTTCATGACAGAAATTGAATATTAAGCCCACTGAAGCTCTGTCTTTTGCTGGGCAGATCTACAGGGAAGGGAGACCTCTCTTCAGATAAAATAGCACCTATTCACACTTACATAATTCACTGTACAGCACAATTATCTTCAATCCTCAAGATCTGTCCATGGAAAGTGGTCTGTTGAAAGTGTTACAATCATATACAGGGAGTTGAATACTACAGAAATAAAAGAACTGGAGGGGAAGAGATACATTCAAAGTTTTTGCATAAGAATGCACTAGCCACTAAGGATCTGTGGATTATATTTTTTCTATTTTGTTAAAAGACATTTGCTTAAAGCCACTTCTTAATTTTGCATTTAATTTAAGCACTCTTAAAAAACATTTTATGAGGGGCTATGTAAAGAAAACAAAACTTAATGATTGCAAACAGAAAATGCCTTTGGTGTCCACCACTTGTGAAAGGGAAGCTTCCTCAATTATAATAAAAAAAGAACTTGAAGTATTATTATCTAATAATAGAATCAACAGGTAGGTTTTTATTGGCCTTAACTTCTGCTTGCACCAAGATAATTTCCCCAGGACAAGCAGAAAATAGACTGAAGTTTTCCTGACACCAGTTCTCACTGTCCCAAGAGTGCCCTGCTCAGGAAACTACTTTACATCTTGCCACAGAGTTCCTTATTCCTTGGTGCCCCTACAACATAGCACATTTGTGTCCATACTTGAGCACCTTGTCTAAAAATCAGATTGTTTCTACAGCCCACCAGAGAACTCACAGAAGAGCGGCCAACAGTATTTATCCACAGAAATAATTTCTATGGTAGTATTTTCCCCTCATATACTCTTCCCGTCTCCTCCCTTTCCACCAGCATATTTCTGCTGTCATTGTACTGCTAACAAAAAGAGTGGGATGTAGGCCTTACAGAGTTTGAGGTAGTTTTACTGTAAGGTGTGCAGTAAGCCAGAATATTTTTTTCATAAGGTCTGGGATGGTCCAGCTGGGATTTCAAACTTAGGTTTGACTAGGAAGTTTAAGCAGGGACTGTGTTAAACTTCCCAAATAGTATATGTAACACTGCATGGAGGATTTTCCAAGGACAAGCCATACCACACAAGCTGGAGCAGCAGTAGCATGACCACAGCAGTTGTGTATCTGTTCCACGACAGTTTGTCAGTTCATAACTAAATCCTCATTATTAACTAATCTCCAAATTCTCTCTGCCCTTGCTTGCACTGCCCTGGCACCTAGCACTGTCTCCCAGAGCAGAAAGGTTGAAGAAAACACCCTTTCCATCACAGGCGTAGTTTATAGCACCTAAATCCTGGCAGAAGCAGGGGTTCATTCCCCAGCAGTGCCTGAAAGAAAATCACACCTGGTTATATAATGTGTACAGCATTCTCATCTGCTTCCCAGGGCACTCCTTCACATTGTGGCTGCCTTGGTTCCCTGCTAAGGTAAAAAGCTTTTTAAAAAAAAAAAAAAANAAGTTTTGAGGCTTCTCGTGTAAGAACACTTCTGCATAAGGGGGCTACAGTAGGAGACAAAGAGCAGGGAGAGTTGTGCTCCCCACTGCCACAGTTTAAGCATCTTCACCCAACAACACAGCACTTTTGAGCAGCAGAGTGAGGGAAGCATTGACTGCTGGACTGCTGACATTTGTTAGTGCATCCAGCAAACTGCACATCTGCAGTAAACAAACTTCCTTCTCATGTTTGTAAACGCAGAGCAGAGAAAAGGTCAGCCAGGATTCAGCCTTGCTGCGCAGATCTGATCTACTGCTCAAAGCACTAATGAAGGGACCTGGTAGAAACAGTCACAGCAAATTTGTAATTTCCTTGGGTCTCTGCTTCATATAGGAGAGAGACAAATTAGCAATAAAGTACAAGGCCTAGGCATGTGCTCTTGAATAGCAGAATTAATAGATAACATGATTAGTGGAGATCAGTAAACACAATGTGTCCCAAAATAATCTCTCAAGGGCTCTACCAGCTAAATTTAAACTATTTAACAAGGATAGCTTGTCTACAGCAGCAGCAGATTAAACTGCAGAGTTTGTTGTAGGCTTAAGGGCTCAACTATGCAACCTGTATTTGCATTGAAATTTAATTCCCCTTTGACGTAGAAGGCTTGGACAAAGTCCTCTGTACCACGTAAGCTCTGCGCAGGAAGCGGGCATGTAATCAGCATGTTGCATAGCCAAGGAAATTCTGGCTGGCCTCACAGCTGGTGGCCATGCCTTGAGCTTCAAGATCTCTCCTAAGCAAAACGAAGGCACAGAGACACAGTCCTTGTCCCAGTGCCAGTGGTGACTGTGAAGCCTCCTGGCTTCATCAGCAAGATGGGGAAGGCTCTTTAAACAAAGACTTCCTTGTGAATTGCCATTTTCTGCCATGTGAAGTCAAGTCTAAGTGCATAACATACAACCACATGTCATGCTACAGTTGTGCCACTGACACTAGGTCAGATTTTGGCCCCAGACACAGATGGCTTAGATGCTCCAGGCACTACACACAAGGCTTCTGTTTGCAAGTTGAGAGAACAACTCCAGCTCCTCTGTTGGCACATGAATAGGAATTACTTTGGAGATACTAAAACTAACTCTAATAAGGGCTCAGGGAGCTAACTTATGCTTTATCCAGCATAATTTTCAGCGACCAGAAGGGCACTTGAGGCTCAGCACACAAGGTAGCCTAAAACATGTCACAACAGCTGCAATGTAAAGTTTCAAATCATCTGTTGGAGAAGTAGTGGAGGAGGCATCCCATCCTAGCGTCAGCAACCCTGCCTGCCACAGAATAAAACTTTATGCTCAGGAGAGGAGGGTGGCACCTACCTCCAAGGCTGGAAGCCTTTCTATCTCATAGTCCAAAGCCAGATCTTCGGGTTGCTTCTGGATATCTCTGCCTCTTTAATTCCACAGTACATGTTGTTCTGGGCCCCTGGATAACCCAGCAACATGTTGCAGGTCTTTATACCATGGTTTCACCTAGAACTACCTTGATGGCTCCCACTGCCTCCAGCAGGCAACATGGACACCCTGCCCCAAGGACTGGCTGGCTGCACACCTCATTGCCTTGACAGTATCAGATGGCCATGTGGTATTTAACTTCCTTATCAATTTTAGGGCCTCTTAGTTTTTTCAAGCATTTGCTTTCACCTAGATAATAAATACTTCTTTTCTTCCTTTTCTTAGTTTTTGCAATAGATCCCATGCTACCAGCTGCTTGCGTGCCTCTAGGTATCCAATCTCCAACTCTGCACACACAATACTTTTTTAGTCCACTAAATGCCCTCTGAGGCTTTACAAGACAGGATTATTTGCCTGTTTTAAAGTGAAGAAAAGCCATGGCAGAGAGCCAGGGCCCAAGACCACAAGGTAACTCTGAAACAAACTTGGTCCCAATGCTTGGGTCACCTTATCAGAGAGGTTACTGTTGACTTCACCCAAGTGGGGAATGAATGACAGGTAACAACTTTCCATCTTCCCTGAACTGAATCTGCTTCTGGATCATTTTTGTTTTACCCATTGTACACAAAAAGAGTGTCTGGGCAGCTCACAGCACTAATTACCTGAGCCCAAGCATTCCTCTGAGCAAAGAAGCTGATTTACCCCAGGAGTTAAAGTATTCGGCACAGTACCAGAGAGATTAATGTGCCAGACTTACCAGCAGCAAGAGAGGCAAGGGAAAAGAAACAGGGCTGAGTCCAGGCACCCATGAAAAAGGGCTAGGTTTTGTCTGGAAAAAGTTTTATTCATATATCATATCTCCATACCTACTGTGGAAGAAGTTACTTTGATGGAAGAAGTGACTTTAACAGGAAGATTTTCAATGGTAACATTTCCTGACAAGGTGCCAGTAATTACGGTATTCCAGTAAAAGCTGTTATTTTTGAACCAGTGCCATGCAGAGCCTTATTTTGCATGTCTTCTGCAACTCCTGTCAGCTGAGAAGACAATCTTGAGATGTGGCAGCGTGGAAGAAGCACAAAGATGCAGGTCCCTGCAGGCTTGCCTTGAGAGGCAGCTCCATCCTGCACCCCTCATTCAGCTGCAAAAATGGAGTCCCTGAGAAGGACAGTGTCTTCTGACTACCTGCTCTGTCCTTGCCTTTGCTTAGGCCTCCACAGATGTCACAAGTATCTTTTGAGCCCCAGGAAATCCAAAATTGCCATAAAACAAAGCCAAAACAACTGGATGAACATTAGAACAGAGCATTTCAAAGTAAGCAGAATCTTGAAGAATTTTTAAATCTATCACTCAGACTGCAAAAAGCTTTGTTACTGAAGGTAACAAAACAGGTTCATCAAATAGGTGTTTTTAAAAAGGAGCAAATTAAATGTCTGTGGGTTTTCAGGATATGGCAGGATTAGAACATTATAAGGGACCAGTAAGTGGCTTTATGGATTCTATTTTCCTTTCAGCTTCCACAAAACACCCTCAAGTTAAAAATAGATAAAAGTCAGTGAAGATTATCCCTTCACAAACGCATAGAGACCTCCAGAAAAAAAAAAAAATCAACCCTCATTCTGGAGCTCTGACTGATTTTTCAGAGATTGAAACTCTTGTTTGTGGAAACTTTTTGGGTTTGGATATTACAACTTGCCAAAAGGGATAAACAACTACTTTGGCAATTAAGGTATTTTTAGACAGAACCTTCTGGATGGCACAAAATCTCTGTGATAACATGCAAAGGTAAAAATAGTAAAATATTCCCAAGAAAGAAAATGTTGGCTTTGTGATTCATATTTACCTCTATTTCAAGGAATACACCTTTCTACTACAAACAAAAAAAAAATTAAAAATTTTGTACAAATAAATATATTGTTTTCTCCCAAATATTTTCAAAAGATAAAAAATACACATTTCAAATAAAATTTTTCAGAATAGTTGTAATATAAAAAAATTACCATGTGAGGCATTTCAATCAAGATTCAAGGAGCGTCAGGAAAAGTAATATAGAAAAGCCATACGGACATATTGTCATATAGAGACCCAAAGAACTTTGCAAAACGAATGGGTTTCTTTAACCTACAGATGTCACAGGACAGGTATGCATCCTAACTGGTCTGTTGTGTTCAAGTATTTCCATGCAGATCAGCAGCCTTGGATATGTGAAAATCCTTACATATGTCACATGGGACTGCTCACACACATCACAGCTCTTTGATGGATGTAAATTATATGTTACAGGCTCAGCCACAGTCCAGCCTCTAAAGCATTCGCAAACAGAACACAATATTTCACCTTTCCTTATGCAAATAAATTATCAAATACTTTCTCAGTCCTAAAGCCATCTTTACTGTTAGGCAAAAAGGCAACACCTAGTCCCAAGTTAGCATGTCAATGTCTACCATTGTTCCTGACAACATTTGAGCAACCTGAAATGCTCCAGAAAATCAAAAACGTGTACCCAATTTGGGGGTCTTTAGAAATGTCAGATGTCTGAAGGGAAAAAAAAATAATCTTTTCTTCATCTTTGCAGCAGCTGTAGGCCCTTTAAATACTAGAATTAATATTGTTCATTGAGTATTGGTTACACTCCTCCACCAACACATTTTATCAGCTGGTCTATAGCTGAGCAAGGCACGCCAGCTGCCAAGGCCAGGGTGCTTTGCACAAAGGCAGCAAGGACATTCCTGTTTAAAACTCAGCTTGTTTATGTGGCAGAAATAATCAATCCACTCTTGTGGACTTTGTTTGGCAGGCAGACCATTGTTGTTTGAAACACTAAAAAGGGGCTTTTAATGAAGAACCAAGATAAACCAGCACTAAAAATATTATTATAGGATTCTTTTTCACCTGTGCTACATGATTACATTACCCTGGCTCAAACTGTCAGATCTGTCGTGCACAATGAACTAAACTTTTAAAGCCCGTCAGAAGATCTCCATTCCAGTCACTGATGGGCAGATATATTTGTCCAAAAAGAGGGAAACACACATTTCTAAGGACAACAAGAAGCTTGCCCATCACAGAAAAAAAGAAAGAGATTACTTACCCAAAATTCTGTGGAAGGACGTGTGCGTGAAAAGACATTACTCAAAAATTCAAACAAATCTGAAAAGCTGTGGCTGCAGCCGAAATTTTCTTCTAGTTAAATGCAAACATTTCTACAGTATTTCTCATGACCATTAACCTTTGCTTTTACTTCCAGAAAGGTGGTGCATTTTACAAGGAAATTATTGTGCAATTAATTACCAGTTACTAATCAAACTGTAACTGGGGACAGGAATCAGCAAACCTAACATGAAATATCAGTTAGACATGCCACAATTTGCTAGCTTGTCTCATAAGGAAATTAGAATGCTTTATCTCTCTCAGAATTTGATGGCAGGTCGGTAGTGTGATTCCATGGGTATAACAGGACACAGGGAAGAAAGCTTCATTTTTTTTCTCTGCTGAAGATTAATATATTTTAAAACATAACAAGACAGACTGGTATAAGATTATGAGAAATTTGATAAACAACATGGATCCACATCAAAAGATTAATATACCATTTGTTCATCATGTAAATTATGCTGTCTGGAGTAGGGAAAAAATGCTAAGTTCAAAGGAAAAATAAGAACTGAAAAAAGAAAGCCTGCTCAGAGTCGTTAATTATGAATTCTCCTGAAGTCTAGTGAAGTGACCCAAGCAATGAACTGAGTGATTAAAACCATGCTTTTTTTTTCAAACTAGAAGGGAAAGTAGTACAATTTCATCTGTTGAATCTGTTGTTTCACAAAAAGGTTAAAACCCTGGATTTCTAGCTTCAGCTGCAGGGCAGAGTGCTTTGCCTCTGGGACAGAGCCCGCCCAAGACCATGGTGAGAATCTTTGTGATGCAAAAGGCCTGTCAAAAGCCACCCCAACAAGGATGAATTTCAGCTGGAGCAGGAGATCAAAGAGTATCCACAAGCAGGTTATTGCTGTGACATGCTTCCCACCCAGCTTCAAAGGGAAGGGCAGTGCTGTGGCAGAGGGAGTGGGCTGCTCACAGGCTGCATGGGAGCAGCTGCTGCACTCCAGTACTCTGGGAGCTTGGATCTAGGATGCTGGAGCAAGAAAAAAGCCCAGTCACAATTGTCTGAGTAGATAAAAGACAGATGTGTTCCCCCTCTCAGAGGCTGGGTCTGGGCTCTCCCTCAGACTTCCTCTGTTGGATGGAGGTGTACACGGGTGGGTTTCAGGACTCCTGTTCCTGCAGCAGGACATAGCCAACAACTGGGTGTTGCTCCTACACCCGATCTGCTGCTCAGCCACAAACACCCTTCCTGTCCATTGCCCTCTGCAGCGCACATTTTTCCCTACTCTTGTACCACATCCCTCTCTCATAGTCCATCTTCCTACATGAAAAAAACCTGTTTACCTCCTTTCTCTAGGTGTCCATCCACCTCAGCTTTGGCTGAAATGGGGGGGTGGGGTTGTGGTGTGTGGAAAATAGCATTTGTGATGTTAGCATACCCACACCTAACTAAAAACTCACAATTTATTTCCTCTGCAACGATGAACAGGCTTTGCAAGCACAGAAAGGCCACACTGAAATGCTGAAGAGTAGTCATTAAAGGCCACCAAGGTCCAGGTTGGTGCAGTCTGCCCAGGGAATGTGCTTCCCTGCTGAAAGGAGGTCGGGTGTACCCCTGTGTGCTACAGACCTAGGGGAGCTTTGGGACCAGTCCCAGCCTGTGGCTTTCCACTTTCTGCCTTAACTTCTGGTGCTGACAGAAAGTGTGGGAGAGAAATACATTTTTCCAGTAGCAGTTCTCCAATGTTTGGACATATTTATTTCATTTTAACATGGATTAGTAATGAAGAGCACCTGTTTTTAACTATGGACTGAGACTGTGGTGGTGGAGAATCATTTAAAAGCTAGACTAACAACCGGCTGAGGTTAAATTAACTTTTATAGAATTTGAAACTGGAAGGCAAAGATACCTGCTCCCACAGCTAACTTATTCCTGAGGTAATGGCATTGATGGTAATGGGAAAATTATTTTTCCCATCCCCGAAATATTTCATGGAAAGCATTAAACAGTTGAAGGAAGAATCATGTATTACTCTTTTGGGATTCAATGTTTTTTTCCTATTCTCTTTTCATTTTCTTTGTCTTCTTTTTTGTTTTCTTCATTATATAAAGCAGTAGTTATCAAAATCCAGATGTTTTCCACCTCTATTGAAAAAATTTTTGGAAAGGAAACAAACAATGCTGGATTCAAAGGTTATTATGTTGGCTCCCTGGTATTCTGCTTCAATAAAGATGTACACACCTTAAATCCACAGTGACTGCCACATGGTTTCAAGATTACTCGGTAAGGAACTGTAAATATTAAAATAACCATGAGAGAAGAAGGAAAAAAGCTTTTGTTAAATATCTAAGTTCTTAGAAAACACTTGTTTCTTCCAGAAGTCACTAACATAGGTGAAAAAAGACTGACTTTGTGTAGAAAGTATTTCCAATAATTTGGAATCTACAGACGTGGAGCCAACCAACACGTGCAGATTTTGTGCAGGGATTCAACCTTCATATGTATAAATACCAGGTAATTTCCACTGCCTCCTTGGGATGATGAGCATTATTACTCCCTTCTCACAGACAGAGATCAGAGGATGTTAACTGATGCCTGAGATCTGTCTCATGTTTGGCCTAAATGCCATGACAGACACTATAGGGAATAAATGTTTTTAAATGTAAATGTCCTCAACAACTTTTTGGTCACAGTCTTCCCTGGAAACCTTTCTTCCCACACCTCTTGACTGAATGGATGGCAGAATGGGGACTGAGGGGGGGAGCAAAGTCCCTCCTACTGTAAGTAAAGTTCAGGTTTGTGACCCCCTGAGGAACCTGAATGTACATAAGTGAATGGGACCTGGTGAGGTGCATCCCAGAGTCCTGAAGGAAATGGCTGATGTAGGTGCCAAGCCACTCTCCATAATATTTGAAAAGTCATGGCAGTCAAGTGAAGTCCAAGGTGACTGAAAAAGGGGAAATATCATACTTATATTTTAGAAGGGTGGAAAGGATGACCTTGGGAAATACTGACCTGTCAACCTCAGCTCTGTGCCTGGAATATCATGGAACAAATCCTCCTAGAAGCTGTGCTAAGGCACATGGAGGACAGGGAGGTGATTTGGGACAGACAGCACAGCTTCACCAAGTCAGGCAAGTCCTGCCTGACCAACTCAATGGCCTTCTGTAGTGGACTGACAGCATCAGCAGATAAGGGAAGGGCTGTGGATGTCCTGGACTCCTCTAAAGGCTTTGACATGGTGCCTCACAACGTCCTTCTCTCTAAATTGGAGA
>VWZQ01011639.1:402296-420218 GCA_013397015.1 Myiagra hebetior
ACATGACCCAGCCATGGGCACTCACAGCCCAGAGAGCCAAACGTCTCCTGGGCTGCATCCAGAGCAGTGTGGGCAGCAGGGCCAGGGAGGGGATTCTGCCCCTCTGCTCTGCTCTGCTGAGACCCCACCTGCAGTGCTGCATCCAGCTCTGGGGTCCCAGCACAGGAAGGACTGGTTGGAGCGAGTCCAGAGGAAAGACACTGAGATGACCAGAGAGATGGAACACCTCTTGTGTGAGGAAAGGCTGAGAGGGTTGGGATGTTCAGCCTGGAAAAGAGCAGCTTTTGGAGTGACTTAGTGATGGCCTTTCAGTACCTGGAGGGATCCTACAAGGAAGATGGAGAGGGACTTTTTACTTTTTTATGTAGTGACAGGAAAAGAGGGAATGCGTTCAAACTAAAAGAGAGTAGGTTCAGATTAAGTATTAGGAGTAAGTTCCTTGTTGTGAGGATGGTAAGACACTGGAACAGGTTGCCTAGAGAAGATGTGGATGCTCCATCCCTGGCATTGTCAAGGCCAGGTTAGATGGGGCTCTGGGCAGCCTGGTCTAGTAGAAGGTGTCTCTGCCAATGGCAAGGGTGGGGGCGGGGATGTGGTGGGAGTAGATGATCTTTAAGGTCCCTTCCAACACAAACCATTCTTTCATTTTATGATTCTGTGATTCTGTATAATGTTTTCAGTCTCCTAAATAGGAATCATGGTCCATATTAGCATAAAAGGAGACAGATAGATGAGGACTCAAACAAAGAAATTAAGGAAACAAGTAAATATTGTTTAATAGAGATAAATATAGAGGAAAATGTAACATATTTGCATGGGGTTTGAACTGCATCATTAAGATCCAGCCATTAAGATTCACAGCTCAGATAAAAGATTATGAGTTTAAAGAACACAGAATCAAAAATGTAGAAGCTATAATTTTTTTTTCTGCTCTTTTGCAGTTCTGTTATAGTCCAAAGGAACATGGCAGGTATATGTGATATTTTCTTCATATGCATTTCTTTTTCCCTCATAAACAGTATCAATTTAGGACTACCCCAGAGATTCCAGTCAAGGACCTCAGTTTTAAGGTCCTTGAAAAACAAATTTCTTTTTATTACTCACTATGCCTTTAAGTGCACATCTTCTTTAATGCCACATTTCCATAATTGCTACAGCCCTATTCCTCCCTGCAGCAGTTTTCCTGATTTCCAATTAAACCAGGAAATCTGGAAAACAAGAAAACCTGTAGAATTTGGCCCTCTGGGGGCTTCATCTCAACTGCACAATTTTCTGTTTGCTTTTTTATTTTCCTTTTTCTCCTGCCTTTCAACTTACACTTCTGGCTAAACACTCATCCTTTGAGGCCAGTGCACTGAAAGTGAGGATCAGGATCCACAGGGACATGGGTGATGCTGAGATGCTTGTTGTCTTCTGCCTCTAACACCATGTTCACCGTACTCAGTGCCGTCCCTCACCTTTTCTTTTAAGATTTTTGTATTTCCCCTCCAAACCTGTGACATCTGCACCTTAATTCTGGACATTTCTCTACTTCCCAGGAAGAGCCAAAAGCAGATTCTCATCAATTCAGGTTGTTGCTTTTCACACAGATCAGCAGAGGAGAGGGAGATCCAGGGGCCATCCAGGAAAGGCTTTCCATCACATAAAAAAGACTTTTCCCATTTCCATATTGTTCAAAGAATCTTCTGCTTTCACTGAGTTGCTAGTGGAGAAGGATGCCAACAGTTTCTCTTCCAAGCCTAAAGGCAGGTAAGCTGGAAGCCCAAAAATGCCCAATACAGAGTTTGTTGAAGCCCAGAAAGCAACCTTCCTCCTTTAGGACTGGGCTCTCAGCTTTGCTCCAGACCAGTCACAGAGTGTGACCTATCTTATTCTTGCCTTGCACCCACATCTTCCTGGATATCTTTATTGATGATCTGAATGAGGGGATTGAGTCTCCTATTAGAAATTCATGGACTACACCAAATTGGGCAGGAGTTGATCTGCTGGAGGGCAGGAAGTCTCTGCAGAGGGATCTGGACAGGCTGGATCCATGGGCTGAGGCCAGTGGTGGGAGGTTCAACAAGGCCAAGTGCCAGGTCCTGGCCTTGGGTCACAACAACCCCAGGCAGTGCCACAGGCTGGGACAGAGGGGCTGGAAAGGACCTGGGGGTGCTGGTGACAGCAGCTGAACATGAGCCAAGGTGCTAGAGTGATTCCAGAGAAGTGCAGTGGGGCTGGGGAAGGGTCTGGAGCACAAGTCCTGTGAGGGAGCTGAGGGAGCTGGGGGTGTTTATCCTGGAGAAAAGGAAACTCAGGGGTGACCTTATCACTCTCTACAACTGCCTGAAAGGAGGTTATAGCCAGGTGGGGGTTGGCTTCTTCTCAAAGGCAACTGGTGACAGAACAAGAGGACACAACCTCAATATGCACTAGAGGAGGTTTAGACCAGACATTAGGAAGAAATCCTTCTCAGAAGGGGTGATCAGAGATTGGAAAGGGTTGCCCAGGGAACTGGTGGAGTCACCATCCCTGTAGCTGTTTAAGGAAAGGTTGGATTCAATGATCTCAGAGGTCTTTCCAACCTAATTGATTCTGTGATTCTCTGTGATCCTGTGATCTTTGGAGTCTGTCTAGTGGGGCTGCACAGAGACACCCAACATGGAAGGAGTCTCCCTGTTGCCATTTTGGGAGAGATGAGGGTACCAGACTCGTTCTTCACATTAAAAATGACATACCTGTTTCCACACAGGCCAGTATGTTGGCAAAACCTCTGTTCATTGCAATGGACTTCTAAAGGAAATCAATGTCCATTTCTAGCAAGACATTGGCACTACCATTGTGTTTCTGTTCAGTGCAACAAAAAGAGCAGGTTAATACAGAGAAACCCAATGGCAGAATGCTTGTTCCTCAGTTTTGTTCAAAGTAGGATCTGCATCTGTCTTTTCAATATCTGTCCCCAGCAAGAGGTTTTCTACTCATTTGCTGCCTTTTCTCTCCCTATATAGTATCCTTCTGCATCTTGTGTCCTCTCACTTTTCCCCACTCCCCTTTCCCTACCTGTATTTAAAGGACAATTTTATTTTTTAAGTGACTGCTGAAAACATTTTTCTCCTACTGGATCCCTAGCAGCAGAGAACGGTGACGAGATCTGCATGGCACACAGCACCAGACTTGAACCAGTCCTGCCTGTCCCCCAGATCCTGGAACTCAGAGAACAATACAAACCTGCTCAGTCCAGCTTGCAGCTCTGGCCATGGCTCAGCTCTGTGCTGTTGCAGTCACATCTTCCTGACCAGCACTGTCCACCCACACATCCTGCACGTCACACAATCTCCACACTCGCCCTTCACAATCTCGCAACAGATGAGACAGGAAATCTGCCCGTGTGCCCCTTGTGCTTCTATATCACAGACTGCACACCCTGCCTGCTCCCTGCATCTCCATTTGTCACCTCTTCCACCTAAGCTTGGGGTTTTTTTCATGTGGCTATCTCCACTAAAAACAACTAACATTTGTTTTGCAACTATAATACCTCTCAGTCCTGCAGAATTTCATGCCCAGCCCCACACATTGGTTGCCTCACTTCCATCCTGAATTTGCACTCTCTCTAGATGCATCTACCTTTTCTGTTGTTTGTATCTCATCTCATAAATTCAGGCTGGAAGGTTGTAAGAACAAACTTCTGCCTAAATTACAGGCATCCCTAAGTTAATTTTATTTAGTACTAGAGAAGCACATGTTTTTTATTAGATTTTTTTAAAGTTGTTTTAACTCAGAGAAAAATAACTCAATATTCATTAAAAAAAAACCAGCAGCTTAAAATGATTACTATCATAGGAGCCAAAATACAGTATCAGCAAATATGACTGAAGTGCACAAGGTAATATGATTTATGAGCCTCTGTAATCAAAAGGATGCATCATCATGCTGAAAAAAATACCCAGCAAGTGTATGTTTATCAGAGCTTTTGGAGGGCATGCTAGCTGAACCCTACAAGACTAATCATTTTCATTTCCAAGAAAACAATTAAATTATCCTTAAACATATGCATTTTCAGCAAAGCATGTCCATTTATGTATTTGTTAAAGCAATTATATCCCAGATTACCTTTATACTCTACAATGCAATTATATACTGCTATTCCCTGAATGTGCCTGGATCTATCAAAGCATGGCTCAAATGGAAAGTTCTTCAGCTTCAAAAATTAATCTGAATGTAACTCTTAAGATGCATGAGAACAAGGCTTTTGTTGCAACAACTCATTTGAAATTTTGTGGGGTTTTAAGAAAAAATAGATGTTGAGGCTTGTAAGCAAACTGGAATTCAGAAAACTACACTTGAATAGGTAACTGCACACAGTGTCTGACAAGTTACACTATACAAGAACATATGCAGTTTTCACATGGAATCCTAAGAACTATCTATTTCTTAATCCCTGTATTAAACTCCTTTTTTTTTTTAATCACTATTTATGGATAACTTCTAGGAAACGTAGCCTAGAAATGCATACAGCATAAATTATGTACTCGTGCAGTTGAGGAACCATCACAAAAGGGAAGCAGTTCTACAGCAGTGCCATGGATTTCAGAATTTCAAGGACAGTACCACAGAACTTTTATTCTATTTAAATAAAAAGTCTATTTTCTTATAGATAATTTCTCATTTAATACTAACATGAAAATAATACTATAAAAAAAGACACAACTAACCTCGTCAACAGCTCTTGCTCAATGTTTCCAATATCAGAAAAATTTAGGGGATTAGATTAGGGCTTTGGCTGAAAAAATATGTCAGACTCAAAGCTTTGGCATGAGAAAAGTCAAGTCAGAAACAATGTATTTTCAAACAAATTTGGAAAGGTTATATTATACATACATAGCTCATTTTTAGATTATGGAGATGTAAAAAAGCTGTTTTCAACATGTGCTTTCAGTTCTCAAACGGAAATTCGTTGGGCTGCAGTTTAAAGCACAGACAAGGCATAAGGCCTATATACTCCAAGGGTTACTACATTAAAAAATTTTGTTATCAGAAAAATCAGTAGAGTGGAAGTTTGACCAAGATTCCCTCTTTTGCCTCATCTCTTGAGTCTCTGCAGCTCCTCAAGGGCAGATCTGCACTTTGGCAAAAACTCGAATGGTGTTTTACAGACATGACACTCTGCAGGGTTTAAAAGCTGAAGTCCCCTCACCCCACCCTGCTCCCCGGCTTAGGAATCTGAGAAGGGCTAGGATGGATGTGACTAACACCAAGTTAAGAGACCTCAACTGTTGTACTTTGCACTACTGCCCACCAGGCCGAGCTGCAGCAGTGCTGACACCACTGTGCAGTCATGCCAAGGAACCCATTCAGAGTTAAAAACAAACCGAACTGCAGTGCAGCAAGAAACATCTGCCGCAGCCTCAGGATGCTTTGCTGCCGGTGCTGAGGCCCTGAGATGGACCAACATCACCTGAACGCAGCAGGAAGCAGCCTGTGGCTGCAGGGCCAGAGCCCAGGGGTACTCCAGAGCTCTGCAGTGCTGTGCTGCAGACTGGTGGAGGTGAGCAGGAGTGCCTGATTTACAATTCATTTGTTCATTCTAAAGGGAACAGGCAGGTGTTTTGCCAGTTTTATATAGTTCAGTCTGAAACCCCCATGCTACACCCCATGCCTGACCTCACATGGCTATTTTTAGCCCATTAGACAGTTAAATGGGAGATATTGCTTTGTTTAAAAGGAAAAACTGACAGATTAAAGACATTTCACTCCTGCAATACTATTTCTTTGTGGAAAATATAGGAAGTCCTGATAAACTTCAGTAGCATCAAACATCAAACTACTGGCTGCTAATAGCTCCAACTTCCCTCTGTTGGTGCTGAGCCTAAAAGCATCTTCTTCCAATTTGTTTTCACGGCCACTTTGCAAATATTTTCCTAGGCTATATTTCCTCTTTTATAGGAGACTGAGCTATATACCTGCTTATCCTTTTCTGCTTCATTTTGTATGATCACCGATTTTCGAGAATTGTTGCTATGGGGGGAGAAATATTTCTGGAACTGTAAGAACCATTCTGGGAAACAGAATTCTGTCAGCCTATCTGACCACATCACTACATTTCTGTGACGTTTCAACAGGCTGCTAGCAATGCCTCTAATTAGTTTAAAAGCAAAATGGAATGGAAACATCTCAGAGAAAATGGCTGAGGAAAAAGGTCGGCAGTCTCCTTCTTAGAAGTCTCTGCAAAGCCTGAGACGTCACATTATATATTGATGACTGTTTTCTTCTACAAAATTCCCCACAGTCCCAGAGGTAGCTAACACACCATGATATAGCAGCTGATGCCATCCTCCAATTCCATCTTTTATTAAGTCAGGCCATTTAATTAGTGTAGCTTGAAGGTCTGTAGCATTTAAACAAGTCTTTTTTCCTTTCCTTCATCTCTATCACCTTCCCTTTTTAAAAGGGATCATTTTTAGCAAAACCCCTCAGTTTCTGCCATGTCCAGTTCACTTGACCTTTTAGGGGCAAATCACCTCAGAAGATGCACAGCTCAGCAAATTCATCCAGCCCTGAAAAGAGACCACCAGAATACAAACCCACACTGAGATACTTTGTAGGGACACATCTAAGGATAAGCTCATAACATTTACAATAAGCTTATAATTTGATTTTCGTCTGGCTTCTCTTTTACCTTTTGAAATACACAAATTCATGCAAACCAAGTAAGTTCCTGTACATCCTTTACTCCTTTACAGAAATAAATTTGTATTGTACATGTCAGGGGAAAAAAATCCTTTAGCTGTGGGTGTGTGTTATTTGCCTGTCACAGGTAGCACTGATGCATTACAAGTTAATGGATTTAATAGCAATGGCAATTCTTAAAATACAATCAAGGTTATCACCAGCCATAAAGCACTGCAGGAAAATGGGAAATATTAAGGGACTCCGAGGGGAAAGTGGCAGTTCTCTTCCTATCTAAATCCTAGTCCCATGGATGCTTGTTTCACATGGTGGCCAGAGGTAGTTTTAGGAGATTTCTGTGCAATTTAGGATTTACATCCAAAAGCATTTTTAGCAGATTAGTGGGAATTTGTTAGCAAGGAAATCCAGTCATTCGTGAAGAGATGGGACACCTTCATTAATTCTTCCTATAGTCATGACACTGTCCAGACAAAAAAAAAGGTACAGAAAATATGATTTCTCTGCAATGTTTGAGCATGGGGAAAAGTGTCAAAGGTTTCACTGGATCCAAAGAAGCAGGAAGAACTGCTGGGAATGTTCCATGATGCTCAATTTCCAGCTTCAGATCCCCAACTTTCTGGACATGTCTCAACACTTCCATCACTTTAAATCTGTTTGACACATTAAGAGAAGAGCTATTGAAGCTTCAGACTATGAACTGTAGGCAGAGCTACCACTAGGAAACCGTGTCCAGGAAATAAAAGCTTGCAAGCATTCTCATGTTCAAAGGAAAATTTTTGAAAGGAGAGCCAGAAACTGGTTTTAAAACTAATTTGTACAGTTAATTTTGTCTTCAAGTCTCTTCTGAAGTAATCACCAGATGCTGCCTTTTACTCTCATGCATGTCTTTTGCAGTTGATTTCATCTAGTAGTTGCAAAGGAGCAGTATCAGAACCAACAGGAGTGTCTTTGCAAATTCAGTCCCTATTTATGTGTAAGATCATTAACCACCAGGCAAGGAGGAGTAGCTATACACAGATTAATGAAAACAAGTGCATACTTGGTTAAGCAGATGCCAAATGTTGTCACAGTTATTGCAGTCAGGAAGATTTCTGGGAAAAAAAAATGGGATTAAGGAAAGGTGTGAGAAAGCCTAAGAAAGTACTAGGAAAGCTCCCAAACAAGCTAGCTCCCGAGGTGCTGCGAAGAACAGCATACAGGACTGGAAGAGAGGCTGAAAACTGGAAAGGTTAAGGATTCCAGCATAGTTTATGCCGAAAGAAGCTCCCCAGGCTGTTGCCAGAACAGTCTGACTGACAGTGCTTTTGAAGAGGGACATCTCTGCAGGAACTGGGCTTTCCTACAAGCTTGGCCCTAGTTGCAGGCTTTGGCTGGATTTGTGGCACAGAGCATCACTCTGCAACACACCTACAAAACCTGCCAAACCAGAAAGGCCAAAATAGACACAGCAGTAGGACATCCTCAAGGCAGGGTAAGGAGGGCCACTGATCCCCAACACCCCAGCATGAGGCAACAGCCCCTCAGGTGTCCATGCTCTCTAAACACAGCAGGTAAACGCTGCTTCTTTTAGGTATCAGGACTTGTACTCAGACATCTGTTGGGAGCTTTGGGATTTGTCCAAGTCTTTGCTGCTCCCTTGAGCACATGCCAGTCCATTGAAGTCAAATTCCTTAAAATATGAAAGGTTCTTGTCATGGTACGTACAGTTTAAAAGTTAATTTTATTCCTCTTCATAGCCCCTAACAAATTCTTTCTAATATTTCTTCTTTGACTTATTTTCCTCTAACACATCCCTCTCTTTCCTTCAACTCTGAAGTATTCCTCTTCAGAATCTTCTTACTTAATGATTTTAAAAATGTATTTCCTGAAATTTTCTAATCAAAAGCACAGTCATACTACAATAACAATCAGAAATTATTTATTGTGTGTATCTGAGAGCAAGTTCAGAACTTGCCTTCTCAGCCCAACAGCTGCTTTGCAGAGTGACATTACTTAAACTTGAAAACAGTGGCAGCACAGTGAAGATTGCCAAACATGCTGGGAAACATTTTGAGATTTATCTGAGTGGATATGGTGGTATGAATATTGGCACCTGGCTGAGCAGACTGATAATGTCATATGGACAGTAATTCCTCTTTCCATTTTATTATCTCTGCTCTCCAAATCTGAGAAACCCCTCTGAAAAGAACAAAACATTTTATCCTGGGGCACAAATCCAACACCTACCATTCCTGAAAAATTCCAGGATTTTGGTTAAGTATCAACCCTGTCAGGTCTTAGCTCCTAACTCACCTCTGCCCAGAAAAAAATCTTACAGGCTATTTTTCTTCCTTTTTAGGAGGTATATGAAACACAGGCTCGGGTATACCGGTCTAGAGACATAACAGCAGGACAGGATGAAAGATGCAGGGGACACCTGCATAAGTACCCAAAGACAAGGGTGCTGCCATAACCAGTTCTCTGTGCATCTTAGCATGACAGCATTACAGTTCAGATGGAATGAGATTGTGATGACATGTCAGAACCAGGCCAGCAAGAGAGAAGGCATTAGATTAGCTGCAATTTTGCTAAAGCCACATTAGGACACATTACTCACTTTCCATCTTCAGATGGACACAGCCACAAAAGGGAACTTAAGCGGCAGCAAGACACATTAGAGTTTGGAAAACCCTTGCTGGGGCCAGGTCAGCCCAGGACAGGGTCTCCCTGCCCACAGGCAGGCTCCACATCAGCCCTCTCCTGAGCTCTGCCCTAAAGATCTTAACAGCCACATTCAACTCTGACAGCACAGAGGCAGGATTAATATTTTACTGTCTCATGGAGACAAAATCTAGCGTGGCTTATAAATACATTATTGAAAAAACATGTTCTCTGTGCTGGCAGAAAAAGACCCAGTGTTTGGCAAATCAACTTGAAAGGCCTGTCCTAAAATGACCTCAGCAGTGAGACCCAAAACACTGCTCCAGCTGCCCACTGGCTCTGCAACCAGTTGTGGCTGGCATGGCTTCAAACCAGCCCAGAGACTCAGGAGAAAGCCCAGTGTTTGCTGGACCCAATGATCCTAAGGGTCTTTTCTATCCTGAATGATTCTATAATTCTGTGATTTGGGAAGAGCACAGAGTGAGTTGCCCTCACCATTGCTGCTCATTCATAGGAAGAGGGAATACTGCCATGTTTCAGTTTGTTTTGCATAGTGTGACCACCTCTGGCATCTACTGAGAGCTAGCACAACTTAAAAAAAGGAGCTGTCAACGGAAACAAACAAAATCAGACAGAGAAGAGACTGTAATGCAAGAGGAAAAGCTTGTGTCCCAAGTACCATCAAAATAATAGTTAAATGTGATGGCTGCTAAGACCAGTAGCATAATATATAATCTTTTATTAAATAAATATGAAAACAAGATCCACTAAACAAAAACAATGTACCACTTTGACAAATTCCCTTTTCTTAGAGAACGGATGTACAAACTCTCTCACATGGCCTTTATCCAAGAGTGTCCTTGCAGCTCTTACCAGGATATGATGAGAAATAGCAGGGGTATATGCAATTGGAGAATAGTTTGACAAAGACAGTACAGACACAAGGCAGGGTGCTATTTTAATTTTTATTTCTATCTGTATTGCGGAACTTGCAACTGAAAACAAGGAAGAAAAGTGCAGCTCACATGTTTGTAGCACCCTCGAGGGAAACAGCAAAATAAATTACAAATGCTGGTCAGCCAAGGTTATAAGTTCTCCAGAAACAGCAAACAGTGGTGCAACCAGGAAATGCCTGGCCTAGCTGAACAGCCAGATATGGCATTATTGTATCCCACAGAGCCTGCAAAGTAAATTACACATAGGATCATGGAAAACACCTTGGTATGTCATTTAGTTAAAACAGAGACAACATTTTGCCTTGCAACACCAAATGACCATATTCACTATGAGAAATATTTAAGTGTCATATCCAATATAGCTGGCATATGTTATAAATTAATCATATGTGCTAAGATGAACAGAAAAGTGACAAGATAGTATTTCGATTAGCTACCTACTTCATGAATTAAGACTCGAAAATTACCTGCCTTGTGAAAGCCAGTTCTGGTTCTCCAAATCAGTTGGCCCAATGTCATTTCTGCATCCATCACTGGAAGCATCACTGTTTGGATGAACAGGAGGAAGCTTCGCACTGAGACATCACACACAAGCCTAAGGACAAGGCATTTATTTTCCAAAACTATCCTTGACTTCCATCTTGGTGCATTGGTGCCAGATGCTGACTATAAAAGACTAGCATTCAGGGTACTCTAATTTGCACCTGTGTCCTGGTATTCTGCAGAGATATATCAAAAGCAAGAAACAAACCCGGAACACTTTTTCCTTCTATCGTTATGTATTCTATACTCCTTGCCCTGGAATCTCCTTCAAAAAAGGAATCTTTACCAATTCATTTATACTGGTTTGTAATCAAGGACCCTTATTTTCCTGTTTATGAAAAGTCATGAATAAGAAGCTTGAGAGTTTTCCAATACAGACATCCTGTAAACTGGACAAATTTCTCAACAACCACATTTTACTTTAATGTCAATATACTTAAGACTCATGATATTTGGCAAATTATGTTGCTCTTTTAAAAATTTAAGAGTAAGTAACCATACCAAGAAAATCCATAACATAAAATAACTGACTAAAGTCTCTAAAAGCCTTATCTCATAGAAGTCTGTTTCCAATAAATATATTTTCATAAATCTTCATTAATCCTCAATGTTGGCATTCCTAGAATAGAGGAGACCAATCGAAAAATAAAACCATGCAAAGTAGTTATTATAGTTTGCGTTAGGAAGGAAAGACGTTCCAGTGGGACAGGGACTATGTTATTATGGGAACTGAATCATTCGACTGATTTCAACTAGTATAGAAACTAACTTTGGCTTCATGGTGCAATGTCCTTTGATGAATGTTCAAACCAAATGACAGTGGGATTACATTTCAGAAAAAACCCTTACAACAATGTCAATGGTCTCCAATGGGCCAGCCCACATAGATAAGATCAAAACTGCTATCAGTGTTCTCCAAAACAACCTATGAATAAAAACTCATTAATTTTCTTTTAGCCCTTAATTCTCTTCATTTAGTCCCATCACTCATGACGGATCCAAGGACAAGGACAAAGAGCAATGAACACACCTTTGGTTTGGTTTGGTTTGGTTTGGTTTGGTTTGGTTTGGTTTGGTTTGGTTTGGTTTGGTTTGAAGGTCCTATCCTGCAAGAGGAACTGGGACCAGTTAATCTCTGGGGGATCCTGTCAAAAAATTGAGCCACTACCACCACCCTTTCTGTTTTTTTCTATATAGTTAGTATCATTTTCATTCAAAAATTTCTTACTTATAGTTGTACATTTTTCCAAATGGGATATAGCTGTCACTTTTAACGTAGTAAAACAAACAGTAGCTGCTCTAGAGGAGTTATCTCCTGAAAGGTACACAGGTTAATGTACACTTTCTTAGTTTAGTGTACATACATGGAAATCAAGAAGAGAAGGTTTACACATGGATTTGGTTAAAATTTCTGGGGAAGCAGTGCATCTAAAGTGATGCAAAGATGAATAAAAGCTGGTTAGCTTAAACTGGGAACTTTTTGGTGCAGGGAAAAATGGTTTGATTTGAAATTGAGTCATTCCTATTTTAAAGGAACTGCCTCGGGGAGATGTAATGGGAATTAACAGGGGGAAGAGCTACATTCGAGTGCAGTTTAGTCTCCCAGGGAATGTATACACATCCTTACCCAAGCATGCAGTTAAGTACCTCTGTCTCCACAAAATGAAGACAGGTATTGATGGGACAGGTGGAAGTTAAGAGGAGATCTCAGTGGAAATGGAGAGAAGTACCAATGGAGAGATCCATCATTGCAGCTGCTGTTACTGCTGCAGCTGCTGTGATGAAAATAGGGAATGAGGAACAGATTTATGTACATTTCTGTTGCATAAATCTTAACCTTCCTTTTTTGATAATGTAAGCTCCAGAACTGGTTGGATCAGAAATGTGCCTGCATGGTGATCTCAGTATGGCTCACCCATAAACTGGAGGGTGGTGGAGCAAAGTCCTACAGAGACACAGTGCAGATCCTTGTCAAGCCAAGCCATGTTGGCACAGAGTAGTTGGAGCCATGTCCAGGCTGGCTGGGCTCTGCTGGGAAGGTCTTACAATCCCTCACAGGCAAGGACAGACAGCCCAGTGTGCAACACGAGACAGAGCCTCTTCTGCAAGCACAAAAATTGAGCCCAAATAGGGAAAATACATGCAAATGTATTTAAATGGTGGAAATTATTGTTCTTGTTATAACTTTTTTTTTTTTATTTTTGAGAAACAGAAAGAGAGAGACTATTTAAAGAAAGTATGGTTTTTAACTGGTGATAATAGCTCCCTGCTGATAAAAGCTATCTGTGGTATACTGAGCAGATGGCAAAAAGCAACAACAATCTGTTTCTCCTTATGTGCCCACCATAGAATCTTAGAAAGCTGGTACAGGTGAAATTTAAATATATTTTTTCTTCTTTGTCCTTTTCTCCCCCTTCCTCTTCCCAACACACTGCACAATTAATTTCGTCCATCTAGTGAACTATACTTTATTTCCAACCACATACAAATGAAATTACAAGCTGAAGAAAGAACATGAGAAAGAAGACAAGAAAAAAGAAAAATAAAGAAAGGGGGTTGGGAGAGGCAATTGTATCTGCATTGAGTGGGCCTGCTGTTTCTCAGCTGGGAAATAGAGGAAGAACACAGTGTACAGTTTATTCCATAAATTGAATTATCTTCCATCTTCTCACACCACAGTTGTTCATAGACACACCAGTAACTGCAGATACACTGTGTAAATACATCACAGTCCACCAGTTCACTGAGATTCATTCACCTCAGATTGCTGCAAAAAGTCCAGTGCATGATCAGCCATGCCAGAATCTCTCTAGCAATCATTCCTGAAATACAGCTGGTTTGTTTGCAATGCAGCCAGGAGTCCTCCAACAAATCTCCCACACAAGTGCAACATACACTGTCAAGATAATAAAATGGCTGAAACTAAGTATAAGAAATAATTTAAAACTGGAAACATCACCTTTTTTAGCCATTGGAAAAACACTGACATGAGGACAACATGATGTAAAAAGAGTCCTTGGACTTCCTTAAAGCTAGGAATTCCTTCAAATTAAAAAATCCCAGTGAATAAAAACCCCAAGCCTGGACAGAAAAAAAAGTGATGTAAATGAAGTGCTGTTTCTCCCTCTCCAGGGAATGGCTTCACTTTTATCAGCAGAAAGAAGCCTGTTCACTTCCAGAAGCTAAGATCCATTTGCAGAGAGAAGGAGGGAGTTTTTGGCCTGCTTTCTAATACCTTACAACTTCTATCTGCTGCAAAAGGTACTGAAGAGCATTTCTAAGTATTTGAGATATGTCATGACAGTTATCTGAAAAAAGTTTTGTGCATATCATGCAAGTCTGGTCTTTATAAAGCAATTCAGAACACATCTCTCAAAGGCAGAGCAACCTTATCATCTGCCCTAGATTTTACCAGAGAAATATCCTATATCCCAGGTTTTGCAAGTTAGTACACACATACTGGAAAATAGGAAAATATTGAGAAAGAGCACAAGGAAGGAAACAGTTTGAACACTGGTTGATGTCTCAAAAAACTTATCCAGGTGCTTGCTGTCAGCAGAATTTAGTTTTGACACCCCAGTCACGAGGCAAAAGATTGACTTTGGGAGTAGAGTAGACACAGAAAGGATGGGGTGAGAAGAAGGGCAGGGGAAACCTTGAGGAGAAGGGGTCAGAATGCCTTCATTGTCCCATTGGCAGAACCATGTCTGCTCGCCTACACATCTCTCTGGCTTGCACAAATCAGGATGCATGACAGCAGCTCAGTGATGCAGGCAGCCCTGCTGCCTCTAACAGCCTGCTTCCCCCATCCCTAGGGCCAGGTCCCACTTGGTTACACACAATATCCAGTGATAGGACTCAAACTGGGAAGAACTTCAAGTGTGTAACTATATTTTTGCTATACCCTTAGGTATGAAGAGGTTTTCTTTCAGTGGAGTAATAGCAACACCCTAATCCCAAACTGTAAAAGTGTTTCAGTCAACTGTAGCCTGAAGAACAACCCAGTATTGCAGTGTAACTGTACCAAGTAATAGTGGCATGCAAATTTGAACTCATCTACCAGAAATTTAAACACCGAGAGCACTACTCATGCTTGACCATTTTCACTTGTTTTCCTCTGTTGAGGATAAAAGGATCTCAAAGTGACCTGCTGAGATGTGGACATGCACCTGTGCCTGTGTACAGATCACCAGACAGGTGTTGCCCATTTGATGCTGATGCTGCAGCAGTCAACATAAACATAATTTGCCTGATCTAATGTTATGTGCTAAACAATCCTCATGAAAAAACATACAGGTAGTGATTAAGCACAGCTAATGCTTTTCTCAGAGGTACTGTCATTTTCAAATAAAGACAGTACTGATCTGACATCACTGAAGGCAGTGCAGTGAGTTATGAAGGGATGGGAGTTCTATCCTTTCAAAGATACAATTCTCAGAGAAGGTGATTATTACCGTAGAAATGATATATGTTAAAGCTTTTCCATGGCAGGTATTTTTGCACAAAATACAGTTCTGTCTGCAGTGAAAGTTTTAATGGCTCACATTGTATTCATCATCAAGGCAGAAGAAAAAATACGCAATTCCTCTTTGTTAGACAGAAAACAAAAGTCAGCAATGGCACAAATGTTTTCTACCCAGTCTCATATAGTTGAGTCATTTCTGGGTTTTTGATGCATTTATCTGCTGTCTGGTTTTAGAATCTTTGTGGGGAGCACATGGGATAAGGAGATCAACTTGTAGTAAGAAAAATCCACCTACCTACATTATTAGGGGATGACAGGGGAATAGGAGGGAAGGAGTCACATTTGTCAAATTTAAATACACTTTTTAAATTATATATTTTCTACTCAAGAAGTTAGAGAATTGCAGAAGTCTTCTATTATGTAGAGATTCTGCCTCAGTGGATAGGGTGAAATTGTACCTGCTACATGCTCCTTAAATTCAAAGAAAAGTCCTTGAGAAAAGCCTGCTGATGTGGATTTTGAAACGCAATTTGAGAGATACTGACGTTGCCCATCTTCCTGCTTGATGTACTCAGACGAGCCAGGTTTCCAGAGAAAGACATTCATCATTTTCTGCATTCTCACTCATGGAGAGGAGGCGAAGTATCAACAAGAATATTTGAAAAATGTGGCTGTCCCCTAAGTGGGTCACAGTGGGTGGGAAAGTGGAGATGTGGTTTGAGGAGGAAAAAGATCCACAAACTCACTATATTATTGATGTGGATAAACACAGATTGACATGATGAAAAGCATGTGCACACTGTGGAAAAAAAGCCATCATCATGTCCCATTTTTTGCAGCTCATTAATCGGAAAACAAAAATGTTTAGGTTGGTCAAAAAGAGAACAAAATCCTTCTCACAGAAAGGAAAGGGATGGAAAAAGATTAAAAAGCTTTTTACAGAACATCACAGTTCAATGAACTACCCATTTTTCAAGAACAAACACGAACTGAAGACATACAGGCAAGTTTCAGCTGTGTTATTTATGTATCCAAATGTTCCTGAGCATGCTCTTTTATAAGTTTCATGTCTTCCAGTAAAATGTTTTGGACCCCAAAATGAATGATCCTTTTGAATGATTTATCTTTGTCATTAATGCAAACCTGATCTAGTCTGCTTATCTACTTTGAAGCTTCCTTAGGACTAATTGGCTGTCTCACTTCACTGTCTCAAAACCCCTTGTTTTGTCTTCCTTTCAGGATTTTATAAATGACTAGAAAGAGCACAAAAGCCAGGAAGAGAGATAAGACTTTAGAAGACTATAAAAACAGTGAAAGTAATTAAAGCTGTTAATCAACACACTACATGCACATGGGGGAAATTATTTTTGATAACATTGTAGTAATTTTCCCAGAAAATGAAAGGACTAAATGTGGAAGATACATGTTCATATTAATAAATATAGTCTTTGTAATTAGAATCTGCTCCTACAGCATTTAGTTATGCCCCTGTAGGACTGACCCATTGTCCACCAGTGCAATGGGACTACACCTATCATAGGGTTAACCCCATAATTTGGATGTAGATAAAAGCAAATACAGGGCCTATTTAGGTCATTGGACAACTCATTTATTCAAAACTGAAGAACACATTTGAATCACAGACAAGTTTATGAGTCATGTCTAAGAGCCTGCTTTTATGGATCAAGATCATCAACTCATACATGGAGCGCTCCCTAGAAAATTCACAGTTTAGCAGCCACATTGATAAGCATACTTCCTGCTGGATGAGACAAAACAGACTTTTCATCTAAATCATTACATGGTTTTCCAGAGACCTTTCACTCTATGGCTTAGAAATCTCTATGGCTTAGAAAAATGAAGCAGTGTATGATTTTTGTGAAGAAGTGCTCTGTGTAAAAGCTAGCTGTCTCAGCCTATAAAAAGGAATAAATGCTCCTAAGTTACAGGGCTTGCCTGAGATTATTTTTTTTCCATGAAGCAGGATCAAAGTTCTTGTGACAGCAAAGTTTTCCAAAGACAAACAATTTCCACATAAAATCTCAGCTTTGCTGGCAAGGAGAACACTGGTTACCAATACAGTTTAAAGTAATTTCACTCTAGCTGACTCCGAAAACAGGGTCTCACCTATCACCAGTACCACTGAAGAGAGTGTAAGAGCTGTTGTCCACTCCAAGGTCTTACACACCGAGTAGAAAACAAGAATATTGCATGCATTTTTCACTTTTATTTAATTATATATATATAAGTTTTGTAAATCATTCATTATATTTTTTGTATTTTGATGATTGATTACCAAAATAACTATTAATCATCTATAGATTGTAATATTTTATTTTACAGCTAAAATCACTACTGCTTAGCTTATGGGAACATGAATGAAAATGGGAAAGTGTGTTTCATTCAGGTGCTCTCTAATATTTTAAAAAGAAATTAAAGGAAGGATTGAGAACTTTACAAAGTTCATCATGATCAACATGGTAGATGGTCTGTAACTAAAAAGCAGAGCTTGACAACTGAAGTCAGGTGGCTACTGAGTACTCAATGTTACATATTTTATGAAGATAGTGGGTCTACGCCAAAACTAGAGGTATAATTTTCAGAATTGTCTCAAAGTTATAAAAGCACGGATCACTAAAAAAAAAAAAAAAA
>VWZQ01011639.1:420234-441577 GCA_013397015.1 Myiagra hebetior
AAAAAAAAAAAAAAAAAGTGAAATTGAACACATTTCTAAACCTATGGAAAAGGGGAAACCACCTAAAAGTTACTGATATGTAATTGCCTTTCACAATCACTTTCCCTATTAATTCATATTCCTTTCTTCAAAAATCCTTATGTAAAAATACATGAAATCTGGAGCTGACAGCTTAACTCATTTGCCCATTTTTGTCCTCAAAGCAGTGAATTCTTTCCCTTTCCATCCTGACCTGTCTCAGAGTGATAGTGCCAGTGTGTGGTTGTTTAAGCAGAATTATTATTGCTTGTTTATCCCTTTAAAATAACATTTCTGATGTATAAACAAACAAACAAAGAAACAAAATAGCAGGTAATTGTTTTCTTGCCACTGTGTGCTACAGCAGTTTCTTCTTTGACAGAGCCCATACTGAGTGGCTGTGCCTCAGGCTTGGATGGGTGAGTTTCTGTTCATAATTTCATCCTTCTGTGAGTTGGATTAAATTACTGACAGTTAAAAGTCAGAAGGATTTTCAATCAATATAAGATTAGGACACAGTCAAAAAGGGTTTCTTTTGTGTTCTCTTCCTTTTCCTGACCTATTAAGTATGCAAACATCTCCTGGAATTATAACTCTCTAGCATTAGATTGCAAATTTTGCTACAAGTGTTGACTACTCTACTAATAGATTGTAACTCATGAAACTTCTTCTTTTCCTGCTTCAAGGAAATACTACAAAAACAGTCCAAAAAATCCCAAACCCTTCTAAACACAATCCTAGTTGTACAAAGCTGTAGTCTCCAAACCATAGAAAGGCTTGCACTCCTGCAGCATGCCTGCAGTTTATTGCCTGCCAGTAATCCCAACAACTGCAGTGAAACTATCTGTAATCTTAGAATACAAAAGGTAGGCAAGAGCTCTGCTGGACTTTAATGAAAGTATTCCTCACGTCAGAAAGCAGGGCTGCAAGCTCATGCCAACTGCATTACATGCTTGAAGGTCTAAAGAGTCCTCAAAGCACTGAAAAGAATTGTCAAGTTAACTAAGGTCAGCTCAGGGTTTGAAGACCAAACCAAGCATAATTTAATTTCTTTTGCTCAGGCTTTCTCTGGAGCAAATTCAGCCAAAACTCACTCAGAATATTTGATGCAGCAGATAAAATGCAACAGTAAGAATTAATATATCATTTCATTCAAGTTAGTTGGAGAATTTATTTATACCTGTTGTGTGATATAAATTAACTACCTTCTAGCTCTCTTCCATCCATGAGGTCAAAAAGACCTCATGGAAAGATAAGGTGTCTCTGATCACCATTTCTCAGTCCATTTAGGTAAAACAAAATCCTTTGTGCACCAGGGTAGTTTAATCAAGGGTACTCACATCCTGGATCACTGACAAATTAACACTCGAACAAAGGCAAAAAAAAAGCCCTCAACCTAAACTCGGAATTCAGCTATGTTTTTGGGAATCACCTGCAAATAAAAGGATTTTAGAGTGGGCTGAAACACAGTTGTAGGCATCTGTTTGCTGCCAAGAGAAAGAGAGGAAAGCAAAGAAAGCCTGAAAGAGTTGAATTAAATCCAAGAGCATGAGCAGACAGTCCCAATGAGCAGAAGCCTGGCTGAATGCAGAGAGCTGAGCTGCATGTAGAGAAACATCCCTGTGCATCTGAGTCACCTGAAGGCCTTGGGGATTTGCTCAGTGGCAGCAGAGAGTGCCAAGAAGAAACTCCCTGGGCACCTCTCGTGTCCCAGGCTGGCAAAGGTGAATGGGCCTTTGTCATAACAGAGCTTTCTAGGGCAGCTAATTAGCATCTATTGTGCAAGTTCTGTTTAAACTGTTGCCTCTGCAAATGTGGTTTCTTCCCTATGGAACGCAGGTGGCCCAACATATTCCTGTCCCCGTGTGTGGCATTTCACCCTTGAGAAACTGCCTCATGTGCAGCAGCAAGCGGGGAGCTGCTGTCAGAGGAGACCTTCGCTATTGACTCTAGCAATTAGTAACACCCTGACAGCAATTCATCGAGTCCACAGGAGCACAGTCATGCATTCCTACAGGCAGACCACAAAACATCCCTTACTCCCATCCAGAACTGGTGATCTTACAAGTCTACTGCATGAAAACAAGCTAAATTTTCCTGTGACCATCGCTTCCATTTTGATAGTTGGGATTAAAAGTGAGCAAATTTGAAGCCCTTGGGAGGAACAGGAGGTAAAGTAACACTATTATCCAAGGGATGGGTTTGGTTTTTACAGGCTGTGACTCTTTTAAGTGGTTGCATCACGTCAAACTGGTGCTGAGGAAAGCAAGTAAAGGAGAGAGAAGCAGTGCTAAAGGCCACAGATGACAAACAGCTACCTGGCTGGCCAAACTGACAGGAAGCCTCATGAAAAATTGTTACCACATGTTGTCACTTGGGTTAATTTGTGACTGTTTCCTGAAGAAAAGAGAATAGAAAAAAAAAATACAGCTTACAAGAGCTAAAATGTTCAGCATTTATAGGCAGTGGGCACCCTGTTGCTACTGTGAGCAGGAGCTGGGTGGGTCTCAAGAGCAGCCACAAACAGATTAACAGTACACAGACTTCTTTTCTATCAAAAGTATCAGCAGAAAATTATTCTCATGCACTTAATAAAAAAAAACAGGTGCATCAAGACACCCATGAAAAATTACTCAGTACTTAATGTTCTTCATGGGGATTATTTCAGTGAATTATTTTACCAATTGATCCTCTGTTCCACAGTTTTATCCAAATATCAGTCCCTGAATAGCTTAGAGGAGTTTTCTACTGAGGGTACCTGTGAGTTATTTCCTCAGAAGCAGCTGTGTTCGACATAACAATCCATGGATGTCAATTTCAAATGGCAAAATTTTTAACAAAGCACATGGAAGCATCAAGATGTCTTTTTTGCACACAGATAAACTCTGTTTACTTGCTAGAAAATAAAAAATATATCTAAAAGGATGTTCCTTCCTGTGTTTTCGTAAGGACCAAAATAACAAAGCTGCATGCAGAGGCATGGAGGAGCTGGGCTATGCCTCTTGCAGGGCAATTACACAGCACCAGCACCTTCCCAGCCCCTCACTGCTGAGAGCCAATTCACCAGCACAGCCCCTTCACCAGATCTGTTCTGCTGAGGTGCTCAAATCAGTAGCAGTGTGATACAATTGCTTTTTCCCCTCTGCTCCTGGACATCTTTTGTCTGAGAATTTACATACACACAGTCCCAAAGCCCCCGTTCCTTGCCAGCAACATAAAGGATGTACCTCATGCTGCATTTCCCCCACAGGAGAAAGCTCAGGGGGCCTCACAGGCTTTAAGAAAGCCTCTGAGAGGACATATGCAGCATGGGACTGCCAGATCCTGCGCAGAGTGATGGATCACTCACTCCCTCATTAGGAGGGAGATGACTGAGTCACTCCTGCACTCTCCAACACCACAAAGTACAGGGTTCTTCCCACCCTGTGTTCACCCATTCTAGAATGACACAGTGACCAGCTGGGAGGGATTGGAAGAGGTCATTTCATTTTCCTTTTTGCCCAGGGCAGGATGCTGATGACATTCCTGGCAAGTGACTGTTCTACCAGTCCCTAAAAACACCCACCACATGCCCAGGCGTTTTGTCTCACAGCATCTACAGCCCAGTGCAGGAGTGCCACTACTTCCTACTCTATCCTCTGCAAACCAGATTACCTATTTCCTTTCTCTCTTGGAGTTTCAGTGAATATCCTCAGCCTTTCAGAAAAACCTGAACAATCTCCAGGCATTGCACCTTCCCGAAGGTTTTTTCCTGTGGCTGTTGCTCTCGCAACTGTTCCTGAAAAATTTCAGACTTATACTGTCCATCCAATATATATTTCTATCTTGGTACAAGTGATTGCCTTGCTGCTGTTAGGAGCTGATATCAGGAGCATCAGAGCCTTCCCCAAGTTCTCTGACAGAGCATGACATTATTTCTACCAGAAACCATGTTTCAGGAACAGAACTTTTACCTCTTCAAAGGAGCCAGTGCTTCCCATGGCCCCCAAACTGAAGCAATCCCAAGGGGCTACCATTTCCAGGCGCTGTGGGCATTAGGAAGCAATACAGACCTGTTCCTTCTCTCTTCCAGCATTCATACACCCTTGGGATGGGGCTGAACCAACACAAAAACAGAACGATATTCTAGCTTCCCAGGAAAGGAGGAGACACTTTCCCAGAAAGAGCAACACAATATTTTGCATCCACAACAGAAGAGCTCCACATGCACAATTGACGTTAAAACGGCTAACTGAGGAGTGTCGGAGAAAATTACTGCAAGATCTTGACCATGAAACTCTAAAAAGAAAAGAAAAAGAGACCAAAAATATCCATCAATAAAAAAAGTCAAAAGGGACTGTTGCCTGGGGGATTTAAAACATGTTAAAATGGAAGCCCCAGGGTCATGCTGTCTTAATTCCTTAATTTTTCATAGGAAATAAATTTATGATAATATTTTCCTGAAGACAGTTCATTATTCTGAGCTTATTAAAAATCAATAGTCAGGAAGACTCCACTGCTATGCTGCCTTCTGTATTCTAATTAAATCCTTTAACTGCATTCAGACAGAATAATTACACACTCCAGGATGCATGAGTGCCTTGTTAGAGCTTTCTCCTGTGCCTTACAGTTTCCCAGGGTGCTATAGTCTCATTTCTAGTCATATCTATCAGTCAAACAAACCTCCAGAGCACAATATTATTTCCTCTGCAACAATTATAGTCCTATTTAGGGTATCTTGACCAAAATCAGACAGCTTTTAGAAAAGCATGTTTTTATTAAAAGAGAGCTTTTTTTCTCCTTAGGATAAAAAGAATAATCTGCATCCTAATCCACTATGAAATAACCTCATATAGACTTAACCTTTCAGGGAATTTAGATCTTGAGCGGTTTGTTTTTGTGGAGGTATTGTATGTGGAAGAACAGCTTATTATGCCTCAGACATCTGATTTTAACATAAAATGCTCTGTGCACTAAATAAAACCCTGTACTTTCACTTTCTCCAATATGAGTAAACAGTTTTCCCTCCTGGTCATCTGCCTGCCTGGATTCAGTCACACAAAAAGGACAGCAAAAAGCACAGTGAAGTTTTTTATCTTCATTTCTGATATATTTAACAAACATTGGCTGCTCTACTTACAAGCTTCCACAGAGATGCATCATGATTATATTATTTAAACAGAAAATTCATAGATTGAAGCAAATGTATATTCCATCAGTAACCTCAAATTGCAGTAGCCATAGAATGACAACAAAATGAAGATTTCAAGAACAAGCTAAGGCTTAATTTGCTCACCACGTCTCCTAGCAAATTGCTAATATTACTTGTAGTCTCCATTCTCACAGCAGTTGCACAGAGACATCATTACATCCAGATTGGTTTTTTTCTTTTTGTATACACTGCTTACAGTGTAATGGAACAAGTTACCAGTTATGGATTCTTCAAATGCCCACAACTTTCAATCACTCCCCCCCATTTACTTTTTCAGCAATTTCCTTTTTTTTTTAACCTAAATTAGTATCTATCTACAGCTGTAAGAAAAAAACCCCACTTGCATTCTCTGAGTATTTTGTATTAGTTTTAACATGTTTGAGTGAGGTGAAGTGCTGGAAAACATTTGTCCTAAGCATTCAGAAAAATCTAGTCTTCATTATAATTTTGACCTACTACTCGCTTACCATCAAGGCAAATCCCCAAATACCTAAACTTAGATGGCTCTCAGGGTGAATTTCTTAATTTCAGGTCACTGCAACCACGTAAATATTGTGCTAACTGTGCTGGCTGATTTCCTTCTCCTTTCTCTCTTCCAACGCATCTTTTCCTCCACCATCTCTGCTAGCTTCAGTTTCAATGCATGTCAGTTTTAAGATTTCATTCTCAGTGAAATGAAATATGTACCGGGCAAGCTAGCATAGGGTTTCCTCTTTCCAGGTAGGAGCATAAATGAATCTAGCCTTAGTGATGTGAAATCTGGATGCTGCAATATTCCAAGAAGAGATCATTGTCAAAAGAAATGTTGAAAGCAATTTCAACTCAGGGAAAAAAAGCCCACTTACGCACCTCCTGCAAGCAAGACCTTTTGATTGTCAGAATCAGGAAAAACTACTCTGAGGATGCATGTCATCCAGACCTCACCAGCATGGGTTAGTGTGGCTTTCTCAGAACCAGGGTTTTTCTTCTTTAGGTGTAATGGCTGTCTCCTAAGGGGAAAAGTCACAAAATTAGCATGTGTTACAAGCAGTCGATAAAAAATGGCAACACTACCAGAATTAAAACACACAGGCTGCGTTGCTATCCCATCTGTTTAATCCGGAAAACACCTCAGCCTCAAAAAGCATTTTCTCTTCCACCTCTTTCCTTCACAATTGCTTTCAAACTTTCCATGCCTGGCCCTCCAGGAGCAATTAGGGCAATTGAGAGTTATTTAGAAGCAGAGAGAAATACAATCCATTTCATTTCCCTCTGAAGAAATACACATATAACAAGAGAGAGAAGGGGAAAGTGACAGACAGAAACAATGGAAAAGGTAAAGGCAGGGCAAGACGGTCTTTTGATCAGCACTACAGCTTTTCTGTCTTCAGTTTGGAAATCACCCAGCCACAAAACCTTATCACACCAGCCTGTCACTCCTATATCAATCCTTCAACTCTTCTTTTTTAAATTTCCTCTCTTTATTTATTTTTCTTCTTTCTTTTCAATCTAGATTGTGCTTAAAGAGGTGTTCAGACATTTCCAAAATTCATCAAGTAACAGCAGTGGTCTCTAAGGGTCCTTGTTATGAAAGACATATACTATTCTTCTTTTTAACTCATCACTCTTCGGCTTATGTTCAGAGGTAATGCAGACACACAACTTCCAGCCCCCTCCCAGCACTGGAGGTCATGTAGGTGATATATGCCTGCACTGCAGAGCCACTGTCTTCCTGTGCTTTACCTGAAAACCTGCTCCAATGTCAGTGACACGAAGTGTCCTGTTTGATTTGCTCTGAAACGTGTTATTATTTTATCATTTAGCAAATCTAGTTCCTCAATATGTCTGCTCTATTTAAGCAGTCAGAAGGTCCTACTACAACCACAGAAACACACAGACTCTGATAGGAGCAATTAAGTGTAAAGATTTAAAATCAATAGCAGAAGGAAGTACTAAAAAATTAGATGCCAAAGGCGTTCTGCCTTGCAACCTCCACATTACATGGCAAAGGCTCAAAGACCAGCAACCCTGGGCAAATGCAACCATGGGATTAATTTATACTTCCAAGTAGGAACTTGTCTGATATAGCTTTAAAAATATACATTGGAACAATGATTCACAAGTGGTAATGCCTTAAGTTGTTTTAGGAGAGTGTTTTCCACCAAACTGTGCTACTCAGCTTCTGCTCAAACAATAGTGTTTTCAACATCTATATTCAGCAATGTGCTTTAACCTGTGGTAGATAAAAAGTCCTGCAGAAGTGCATGCAGATATTATTTAGTGTTCCTTTGCTCTCGGTACCAATAGGATTAGTGGCTATTAGTACAAACCACTGCTCATTTGCAGGCTGGAGCCTTCTACACACCTCAAACATAAGCAGGTAAAAACAGAGGAAAAAAAGTCAACCCATGACCCATCAAAACCTTAAGCTGCAGCAGACATGACCACTGGTGGGACCCTCTGGGACTCTCACAGCACCAGATTTTGAGATTTTAGTTTTCATGTGCTGCACTGACACACACTGACACTGCACAGTTCAGCCAGAAGATATGAGACCAAATCAGGAACCAGTGGACAAACATTGCCCTTCCTTTACAGCAGTCAGAGGTGATCATAATGCTGGTAGGCTTTAAGTCTTTGAAGTCATGATGTTGTTCTGCCTTCCCAGAGAGCACTTACACATACTGCTGAATAAATTGTCTTCAAAACTTTTAGAATAAAACACTGTAAGAAAATTGTCCTGAAAGAGTATTTTGTCATGGAGAGGATCACTAGCATGTACACAAAGAAATTGTGTGCCATGTGAATCACAACAAGCATCTTTGCCACGACTTCACACTCAGACCCGAGCAGAGTCTCTTCCCAGACCTGACCCTTGCACATGTGCCACTTTACAAAAGATTCTGCCACAGAGACAACTTGATATGGGAAGAAAAATGTGCTACAACTTAAAGTGATGTGTAGTTCTCTCCACCTGGGCAAAAGGAAGCCAAAGTAAACATCCTTTTTAGGCAAGTGAACTGAGTTGGCAAAATTGGTCCCTCAGGTAATATATCAAAGACATAAAAAGAAACGACAAGAGCTGAAGATTTTAAAATAAGAGGATGTAACTGAAGAACTGACTTCTTGCAGCCAATTAAGACTGTCTTATCTGCAAGAGAGTGAAAGTAATCCTATCCCAACAAAATTCCCCATAAGTATTCACATATTAGATTTTGTGTTGGATTTTTCATCTACAATCTCAGCTTAAATTTATTCTCCGTTGCCACTTTAAATATGTTGGCTCGTGAGTTTTCCTTATTAAAATTCTCCCTGAGCTGGTGTCTTTTCAGTGCTCTGGATATTCCCTACACACAAAGTAGTGGGTGAAGAAAACAGTGCTTTTTTTTCAATTTTCGGGTTATTTGACTTCAACTACCAAACCGTAACAAGCTACTGGGCTGATGTATTCTCCTTATAAAGGTACAATATTTTTCATCCAGGAGCTAATTGAAAACCATCATCAGGGCTTCTGCAATGACAGTCTGATGACTAGTTTACAGTGGTATGGTGTGCTTGTACTTTGCTGGCATGACTTGCCTGACCAATGCCTTACATGCATTACACTGCAGTTCTGGGACAGATGATGGTGAAATACATACAACACAGCATCAAACTTTAATTTCAGAAAATAAAAAACATAATGCCAGAGAATGTAACATCAATGAATACAACTGAAGTTTACAAATATGAAATCAAAATAAATAGCACTCTAACTCCATCTTCACACTTCAATTAGGCATGTGAAATGAACTTGTCAGAGACAGCTGTATTTCAGTGGCAAAGGAAATGTCACAGCCTTGGAAATTTATTCAGCTTTGAGAAACTGAAAAAAAGCAACAGAAGAGAGGCATTGGTTTCTGTTTGGATATGCACATAGAGCAGGCAGGCTCGAGGATCCTGTTTAGCAGCTGTGTATTGGAGCAAATGGTTCAGGCTACCTGGGAAGGTTACCCTAAGGACATAGGGCAACTGCACTTGTCATCGCCTTCCAGTCTCTATCCAGCAAATGATTTCCAACATATGATTTCCAACAACACAATTAGGCCTCTTACTACATCACCCTACAAGTTTAAATCCATTGGTTCCTATTTTAATATATCCTTGAAGTTTAACATAAGCAATCTGTGAAAAGCTTTGTGTAGGTTGTTTAGCAGCTCCCACTGTTGCAGGCAGCCTACATGGCAGATCATGCCCAGTCAGCCTTCCTGGAGCTGCATTGCTGAGACTCTGAAGAAGGAGAAATGTTACAAAACAGGAATTAAACAGAGGTCTGTGCATTCACTGAAACCAAACCTAGAAACATGACTTTTACAAGAGCTGCTTCATAATCCCTCTGCCATTTGTACTGAGGTATCATTACACCAGTTTCACTTACTTTGGAAGCCTTGTATTAGTGTACTGTTAAGTATACTGAAATTCCATTTAAAGAGTTGAACAGGACATGAAGAGGGGATCAAGCAGAGGAACTGGCTCTACAAGTGGAGGGACTCACATCTAGCCTACTCCAAAAACAGATTTTATCTTAAGCTAAAAGAAGAACAAAGAAGAGCTCCACATAAGAAAACAATTTTTTTAATCTGACCGAACAAGGCTTATAGGGAAAAGATTCAGTCACAGTCATAGAGCACATCCATCTACTCCAACAAGTGCAGACAGGTCTGAATGCCTCTCTACCACTTGCTAGAAAGACAAACACAAGCCAGCTCCAGTCACCAAAATGCTGCACAGCCCACCAGAAAGCAGGGCTGTGGAGCAGTTTTCTGGCTCAGATGCAAAGCTATGCCAGCATGGCAGACAACTCCAAAAAAAGTGCTGGCATAATGCTCAGCTTGTGCAGATGCAGTCACACACACCTCACATCCTGTAAGCAGATCCCATATCACGTTTTAGCTACTGGCTGCAGTTTTCTGAGATCCAGGCAGCTGCGAGCCCACAGGCTGGAGCAGGGGTCTGAGCAGAGCCCTGGGCTCTTTTAGCTGCCAAGGCCCTAAAAACACTGTCATCTTTGCTGTTCTCCTCAGAGAAGACAAGTGCCAGACAGTGTGTGTGACACATGATATGTATTACAGCTACACAGTGGAGAATGAAAAGCTATCTTCTCTCTCAATTTTTTCTTCTCTCTTTGTGATTGAATGTATTTATACACATGCCCCAAAATTTACACAAAACTATCAGGTCATCTGCTCTATATTTTACCGTTCAGCTCTCAGAAATTCCCAACCTGTGAACCATAGCAGGAGGACAAGTAGTTGAATACATCAGACCAAAGTCACTTCAGCTGCAATGGATTTTTAAAGGACAACATTCAAGGCCCATAGTGATCATTCAGGCTGTCAACACATTGCTAGCAATCAGTGAGCACAAGAACTGAGAGGGCTGCACACCTGTCATTTCAAACTGCCAATAGATTTAAGAGCTTTGCAGAAGGTTCTGCTTGACTCGGGATTTTTTCATTTCAGTGAACATTACTCAAACAAAGGCCTTACTTGAGCTGTGACCCAAAAGAAGAGAGAACAAGGCTCAACCCCAGTGGAATTCAGATGAATGAGGCTCTCAGTAAAGAACTGCAGTGGTGGTGGTATCTTTTATTAGCCTAAGCTGTACAGCTCAAATTGTGGACAAGTTCCTTTTGACATCTAAAACAGAAGCAGAATATTGCAAATGCAAGGACAAGCTGAAAACAAGCACAGTTTTATTAGATATGTATCAATTTGATCATCTTTGAAAGTAAAGTTAGCTTTACCTTACTGGAGCAGAGGGAGGGAGGGAGGCAGGTGATAAACTGCCTCCTTCAGTGTCAGAAACTTACAAAAAGACTCAAGTAAAAGACAGCATTTTCCAGAGGCTGAAATATTGCCTAACAACCAGACAGCAGAGGCTTACTTCAGCATGTTTTCTCCTCTGTGCTCTTTATCACCCTTATCTTTATTTGTGCTGCTCACTGGCTACAGCAGGACTGTTTTGGGCCCTGAGCAATGCAGAGCACAACCCCAGGCCTTCCTCAGTGATGGGGCACCAGCCCAGCCCCATGTGTGCTTTGCTTATTACAATAAGCAAGAGGATGAACTACTTTCTTGGGCAGTGTAAAAACTATGCTCGGATAAAGTGTCAACTTTCTCTACCAGAAAGGTCAGTATCCTAAGTATTAGGTAATTTCACTTCAAATGACCCTCCAACAAACAGAAGCAGACCTGTTTCATGAGTGTGACTTGAATGGAAGTCGGCGCAATGCAATCACTGCTTACGGCTCTCCCTCTTGGGCCTTCCTCTGAGTCCCTGCTTTTTGATTCTCACCACAAAGGGGTGGTATGGGATGCTAGTTACTCAGAAAAACAGGGTCAGGTTATTAATGCTGCATCCATACAATACTAGGTCTTCAGGAATGGTAAAGTACAACTACAAGAAGCACTGAGCAGCTGCTGGGTGTCTTTCTGCCCAGTGTAACAGCAATGGAGTTGAGATTTTACTACTGCTCCAGTAGGGAGAGATTAACAAAGAAAGGCAGCAGTGCTATTCTACAGGCAGCATAGGCCTCTTTAGGATGGTGCTGTCTCCAGAGAGGCTCTCAGTTCTTTCTACTTTTCTGGACAAGTTAATCGAGGGACAGAGATGAGTGTTCAGCTTCATCATGAGGCTGGTCTATTTAAACTCACAGACCCAAAAGCTATCCTGCCAGGACAAGCAATGAGCCCTTTCGGCTGTGCTTAGTCACGAGTCAGCCCACTATGATCAGAAGAGTTTACTTTGAAATCTAGGTGCACCACAGGGGTTTTTTTCCAATTTTTTGAAATTCTCACACATACACTCAGACTTCACACTCTTCCTAGAGCTAGTGCACAGTTGACACATTCCACTTCAGCGGCCATCTTTCTCCTCACAATTCTTCTCTGGAAAGCTAAAGAGACAATGCATGTTCACAATTTTTTGTGAGGGGAAAGTAGGTCAGTGCAGGTGTCTGTCTGGACATACATGCAGCATTACAGACTAATATAGGCAGGCAAAGGTGGCCAGTGGTGCTTAAAAACAAAGGGAAATGGTGAAAACCGTCAGGTGGCCTCTTGAGCCCTTGACCATCCTTGTTGCATTACTCTGCTTCACCCCAGGCCGTGCTACAGAGCTGGTACCCACAAGAGCATCCCGGGGACAGCAGTACTCACTGCCCTTGTGCCACGTGGCCCCAAATGCAGAGTGTGCTCTCAGATGTCTGGATTTGTTCATACTCATCTTCCTCACACAGGCATAGTCCTGCGGGGACAAACATTATCTTGTCCCTCACTGACAAAATGATCTGTGTTTGTCAGTGCAAAGAAAGTTCACAGAGCAGAAAGCAGCACTGTGCAAAAATATCCAGGCAAGCTTTGACATGGATCAGGTGTTAAAATTGATGGTAATTAATTAAATATTAGTAATTAAAATTATTAGGCTAAATCAGCTTAAAAGCACTGTTCTAATATCTCTGACTGGATTCAACCATGTAACTGGGTCTTTCAAATCTGAGGTCTCCTCTCTGCGTATCACTATATTGCACCAGGGTGATCTAACCTCCATGACAGGAGCGAGGTGTCACCCACAAACAGAGCTCAAGAGGGTGGCAAAAGCACAGGCAGCTGAGGATGCTGGGGAGTGAAGGTTCCAGAGGGAGGACACACCCTCACACGTGTGCACACACAGCCAAGATCAGCTGCCTGCACATTCCCTCCAGTGTTCTTCAGGAAGACAAAGCACTTCAGAGGTCCTGCAGCAACCCTCAGAGGTGCAGGGGACTGACTGCTCACACATGGTCATCATATGAATCTTCATCTTTTTGGTTAAAAACAGGAATTTGAATTCCATGTGGAAACTGCGCCCTGGGTCATTCCCACCCTGATTCAAAGAAAGAGTGGCTCAGGGAGCCACAAAGGAAAGTCCCAGCCAGCCCCACAGTCTGCCCACTCAGCAGGGAAGAGGCCACTTCTGCCCTTACCCCGTGTATCAACATGAAGATGGCAAAATGTTTCATAAAAGAAGGGTAAGTCCACATGTGATGGAAAGCACCTCTGAACAATTTCAGCTCACTGTCTGATGCCTCTCTGGGGTGAAAGAAATACAGCTGACAGCTATTTGAGCAAGAGAGACTGATAGTTGCCCAAGGTCATGCAGGCATATTTGGCTTTCTATACATTTACTTTAAAATAAATTTTAAAGAAGAGCTTTATTGATGTTTTGCATTTTATTGGTGATTGTCTTGAACACTTTTTATTGTCATTTTTCAAGGCTATAGCTCAAAGCTAAAAAGGGTAATCAAGCATGAATGAACTCAGACAGCAGGAGAAACAAAAAAGGACAAAACAAACATTTTGACCCACATGCAGTGATGATCAATAGGGAGCAGCATGTCTTGTATTGTTCACTATTACAGCCATAATGATCAGCACTATCCAGCCAAGGAAGGTCTGGCTTTGTTAAATGAGAAAACACATAGCAAAGCACTGGCAAGGCACATGGTTAAAAAAAAAAAAAAATCAACAAAAAACCTACAAAACAACAACAACAAAAAGCCCACAATGAAAAAAAAAACCAAAACACAAAAATGAAAAAAAAAACCCTACCAAAATAATAACAGGAACCATGATTTTTCTAACCATTTATCTAGAAGAAAAGATATCTAACTTCAGCATATATATAGGAAATTTCTAGGATTCTGCTCACAGAACAGGTTTCCTTTTGCACATTGTCCAGGTTTCTCATGAAAATGGGTATTTTCCTTTATCAATATTTCCCAGCTCACTCTATATTTTTACTGGGCATTAAAATTCCAGTTTACAAGTGTGCACAAATTTGTTTCTGTAGTTCCACAGGCTCATTAATAGGATTCTGAAACATTGAAATAAGGAACATTCAATATCAGGCTTTTCTAAAAGATAGCCTCAAACCAATGTAAAATTTTATCCAGAATGATTCTAACTGCAATCATCAGTGCAAGTAAGCAGGCAGAGCTGTCACATATTCTCAGCTATTGTAAGTGCTCTTTCACTTCGTTAACAGAACTGAGTCAAATGGGAATGGACTGTCATCCAGGCTTGTTGCAGAGCAAAACCCACCTGTCAGCCCAGAAAATTTCAGATATCCTTTTCATTAGTCGGGGAGAGTAAAGATCAGGGTAGATGTCAACATTTGCCCAGTTGATTCAGAAATCTCTGGCATTGAGGTGACGCACAGCTACAGCTGTAGACCGTTTTATCCATTGCCATAAGGCAGCCAAGGATGCTGTGCAGGGGAAGTGTGGTACATTTTGTGCATTCTTGTATTTACTCTGAGCTGTCATCTGAATCATACTACCTCTTAACAAGAGATAGATAAACCCAGTGCACCCCACTATGAGAGAACCTGATTTTAAGTAAAAACACAACTATGGTTAGGACAATAAACAAGCTCCTATGAGAGAACAGAATGTCTCCAAGTCTGACAGAAACCTTCTAGCTTTGACTGATTTCGCTTCTGAAAGTGACAGGAAATTCCTTTAAGACATTGTTTGAAGTTATTTATCCAAGGAGTGCTTCAGGAAAGTTGTACAATTCATGTATTGCAACAAGTAATAAAGCTTCAGCAGTTGCTCACTTGGGGATTATCAACAAAATTAAAATATATTCTGCAGGTAAAAATGCATTGCTACTAGGAGATAACCTTCCACGTGTTATGCCAAGATACAGAATCTGTTAATCAACAAGGACACTGTCTTGTAAGGAACACAGCTAATAATGATTCTGTCCAAGCAGTGGAAGGATTTGATGAGAGCTGGCAAAGTATGAACGAGACAGTCAGCAAATGCCAATGCAATGCTCTCTGAGCTGTCTGTTCTGCTAACTCCACTAATTAATTCCACCAATACCTTTAAGCAGTTCCTGAAAACAACATAACTGTGTCTTTAAACATATACAGCCCAGAAATAGGATTTTTCCCATTAAATTAGGAAATTAAATTCCTAAAAATAGGAAATTAAGTTAACTTGAGACAAAATTTTATTTGCATAGGCTGTACTAAGTTGCCCTATTCATATAGTTAATAGCTTTGCCAGAGTTGACAGCCAGCAAAATATTTCTTTACAAGAAAAGCTGTAACAAATGCTTGGAATGGTCACCTGCACTTGGGCCTGAAGGCCAGTGTGTCTCGGAAATTAAGCCATCTGCTTAGGAGCAGGTTTCTGCATGTGAAGACAGCATGGCTTATGGACATCCCATGAGATGGGCAACTATGTGAATTGACACATACAGGCAACCAGGACAACCATCAAACCACAGCTGAAATGCAGAGTAGATTTATTTCATTACCTTGCTAGCAGTGCCAGGCAACAGAGACACTGAGGGGGAACAGGCTCCATCAGACAAAGCCAAGGTGGGGGGCCCCCACAGCCTGCCTCAATATATGAAAGGGCTTTGAGCATGTGCACCTTATCATAAGGCTGTGCTTTTATGATCTCTCTCTTCCCAATAGGAGGCTCAAACATGTTTGTGAGAGTGTATTATCTCTACACAGGTATTCCACTTCTCGAAACAGGCAGAGGACGAGCAACACTAGGCATAGCAAATAGAGTTTCCCCACACTGAAATTCTTAGCATTCCCAGCTGCAAGGTCAAGTTGAACAAAATTATTTCCTCCTTGCCAAGCCTTCCAGTTGCAGCCCTTTCCTCCCAACAGCAAAACAGAGACCAGCCAATATCAGCTGTGCTTTCCTAATGGTGCAGCTGATCACCTCACTGAACTGAAACAAGAAGTAGGGCAGGGGCAGTGCTTTATGCAGACCTGAGCACAAAGGAGAGGTCTCTGTGCCAGACACTAATAGATTTACTGGATTTGTAACTAGTATAGAAGGTAATCAATACTAAAAACAAGGGAAAGCCTTTCATCCAGACACAGATATTATACACACCCAGGATCTTAGAGANTGTCTCGGAAATTAAGCCATCTGCTTAGGAGCAGGTTTCTGCATGTGAAGACAGCATGGCTTATGGACATCCCATGAGATGGGCAACTATGTGAATTGACACATACAGGCAACCAGGACAACCATCAAACCACAGCTGAAATGCAGAGTAGATTTATTTCATTACCTTGCTAGCAGTGCCAGGCAACAGAGACACTGAGGGGGAACAGGCTCCATCAGACAAAGCCAAGGTGGGGGGCCCCCACAGCCTGCCTCAATATATGAAAGGGCTTTGAGCATGTGCACCTTATCATAAGGCTGTGCTTTTATGATCTCTCTCTTCCCAATAGGAGGCTCAAACATGTTTGTGAGAGTGTATTATCTCTACACAGGTATTCCACTTCTCGAAACAGGCAGAGGACGAGCAACACTAGGCATAGCAAATAGAGTTTCCCCACACTGAAATTCTTAGCATTCCCAGCTGCAAGGTCAAGTTGAACAAAATTATTTCCTCCTTGCCAAGCCTTCCAGTTGCAGCCCTTTCCTCCCAACAGCAAAACAGAGACCAGCCAATATCAGCTGTGCTTTCCTAATGGTGCAGCTGATCACCTCACTGAACTGAAACAAGAAGTAGGGCAGGGGCAGTGCTTTATGCAGACCTGAGCACAAAGGAGAGGTCTCTGTGCCAGACACTAATAGATTTACTGGATTTGTAACTAGTATAGAAGGTAATCAATACTAAAAACAAGGGAAAGCCTTTCATCCAGACACAGATATTATACACACCCAGGATCTTAGAGAACAGAGAAGACCAACCACAAACCTTTTGGTCTCTCAGATGGGTTGTGAGACTTCTTGTGAAGCAAAGCAGCACTCCACATTTTCTTCTTCCTCACATTTACCCTCTTCCCTGTGTATGTATCAGGTTTAATACATCTCCTCTCTGGTATCTCCAGTCCAGGTGGCCATACAACATGGTTTTCCTCTCCAAGTAATGGACTGGGATTTCAGGGCAGGCATTATGGTGCGGAGTGTGGCATAGTGCCCCATGGCCATAACCAGCTCTGGCAGTTAGGGGCAGCAGGGCTGGACTGTGGGGCAGGTGCAGCACCAGACACATTTCCATCACAGCCATCTCACCAAGGTGTGCCAGGAGTTGTCCCCTCATGACACACAGCCACTGCTCCTCTCTCCTTCAGGAGCTGTGGAGACAATGCTATCACCCCTCTCGTCACTCAGCCACCTGTGTGCTGGCTCTTGGAGACACCAAACTGCCCCACTGAACCTAAAAATGTCTTCATAAGGGAGGCTTATCTGAACAAAGCAGCGTACTCTGATTCTTGTAAGTACCATAATCTTATTTACAATATTGGGACTAACCCCAGTGCCAGGAGAGATGGAGTAGCTGAGCAACTATGATGCTGGGAGCAGACCAAATTCACTAAACAGTGGTGCTGCAAGACTGTGGTTTCCAACCACAGAGTCAAGACCATGGCTACCCTGGGTGTCTTGGAGGTGTTTTCTTCTGCCTGTCACCTACCTACCACTTCATTCATACGTGGATATAGATGTGGACAGTTATCCCTTGAATGGAAGGGATCCCAGCCACAGGTGGTGGCCAGCCTAGCCAGCCTGCTGAGCAAGCTGTCCTTGGATGTCCTAGAAGAGGTTGTGGATGTTGCCCATGAAAAACAAAGCGGGAACAGTCCCAGAGAGGAAGAGAAAGAAAGGTAAATCACTAGTGAATGCAGGGATAATGAGTCGTTCTATACTGTTCTGTTCTTTTCATTGCATTAGTTGTTTCTGTGTGTGATATTACAATACAAAATCATAAAAAGCAAAATTCCCTAGACTTTGGTCCTCATTCTTTGCCTTTTCTAGAAAACTGATCTTACTTTGGCTGGTGGCAGTTTACACTTACCTGTCATCATCTATTGCTGAGTGATTCATTTTAACTGCATTATTCCTATTTCATTTTTCCATCTGAAAGGAGGTTCTTGTAAATTTTTCATATAGCAGTAACACTCTCTGATCTTATCACTTGTCAGATTTAAAAAAAGAAATTCCATTGAGTAAAATCTGAAACTTGTACTTCTTAATTGTGTCAGATCTGGAATGGGCAGGAAGATATTATCACTCACTGGAACATAAACATTCATGCTGTTACTACTATCCTCTCCTGGTCCTGAGCATGAAATTATCTCATCTTTGCACCTCAGGATCTGAAACCCCAGAGTTCCAGGGGAACTATCTTTCTCAAAGAATAGACTAATAAACATCATCAGACCACATTGCTGTGTTAGTTATCTCAATTAACAAGTAAACAAACCTACTCACTGTTCAAACACCTTTTTAATTAAAATTCCTGTGTGAAATTTACTGCAGTTATAAACCAGAAGAGTAATTAGTAGTGTGGCATAGACAGTTAGGACTTGGGCCATAATTAAAATAAACACAGCTTATTAATAAATAAATTGTAAACAAGCCAGTTCTGTGACTCAGTAACAGCTTAATTCTGACCATTTGTTTCTTGTTTAAAACGAAGAATCTAAACTTAATGTAACATAGGCAAGAATACAAAGAAAAAAGGTGTCTGCTGAGTTTTTCGCTTTTTTTGAAATTGAAGAACAATAGAGAAAACTGAAATAGATAGTAACTTTTCTGCCTATTTCTCCACCAAGGCAAATGAATTACCTCTAGCAACAGTCAACATGAGGCTCTGGGGTTTTTGTGTGATGGTACCAGGCTATTTCTGCTTCAGCTGCATTCAACAGAAATTCCTTCACAAGGATTCATGGGAAAAAGAAAGGAAGGTAGAAATGTCATGTATTTCAAAAGACATGAACAATTAAGGAAGTGAAATCTTACAAAGAAGCAAAGATTTCCTTAGCAAAGAACCATTCCCTAATTTCCTTACCCAGTGCTATGCATCTGTCCAGGCTTTCTAGATAACTCCCTTGTATTTGATGCAGTAGTGGCTGCAAGTTGCATCCTAGTTTCCTCTGGCTTCTCATCCCAGACCACTTGCACAGGGCTATGAGGTAAAGGCAGATACTTCATACTGCCTGGTGCAATCCTAACCAAATGCTAACCAAACCTTCTTTAAACCCAACAACATTGCCAGTGCCTTTGTGATTGTGGCACACTCTAAATCAGGAGGTGGCAAACACAAGAGGCATGAGCTGATCCATGCTTTTTCATTCAAGCAACTCACACTGGTGACATGGGACAACTCACCAGAAGGCAGCTCGAGTTTAGGAGAAAAGCCTTGGAAGCACATATGAAAGTGGACCCAAAAACCAACAGGGCTTTCGTCCGAGCTGAAAAGCCCAAGCAATTAATTAAATCCATTGTTTTTTTAGAGCAACCCATTCATATTCAATCCTACCTGCAATAACACCCACAGCACCTTAGGGGTGAATGTGGCAACTGGGCCCTCCAGCCAGTCTGACAAGGAGGAACATCTCAGTTGGCTTTTGATTTCACCATTACCCCATAAAATATTTTTTAAAACTGTAGGCATTTTGAAGTTTGCTTTTTTTCAGACATAACATGTTGGCATGTTAGAGAAATAATCACAGTTCATGAGACACCACACTGAAATCCAGGTGACCACAGCTTAAAACTTTGGGAAAGGCATTTTTGGCTAGTTTTGCATCAGTAATGCAGCAGCACCAGTCTTAGATTTCGCTAGACTGTGGCAAGAAAAGGACCTGCAGGGCATCCAGACACTGCAAATTAAGACACAGCTATGTAGAGATCAATGGCTCTCTGAATTAATCAAAGGTGAGGTTACCCAGACCTCGCAATACCAATGCCTGGGCATGACCATATTTTCAAGACACAGTTGTTTAATTGTGCTAAACTTGAGTCTGCAAGCTGACTGTTGGGTTTTTCTTTTGGCCACTTCAACCTCCTACAAGCCTGCCCTCACTGCAGGAGCATGGGCATGGAGGAGGCTACTGATGGTGAGCACACAAGTAGGCTGTGAGAGCTGAGGTTTAAGGGTTTGTGAGTTTTTATGTAAAATACCTGCCTGCTAAAACATCAAATGAGAACTTGCACCAGCTGAGAAAGGTTTGAGGTAAGAGTCTTCAGCATCTCCAGGGAAGGAAACTGAAAGGCCTTTAGTAGAATTTGCTGCTCATTAAGGATACTCAGCCACTGGCTGACAATTTCAGTGAGACAGCAATATTTTAAATGAAGAACAAGAGTCTAATGAGAAGTACACACAAAATGGCAGTAATTACTCAAGGAATTTAAAGGGGGAAATGAGCAAAAAAAAGAAAAAAAAAAAAAAAAAAAGAAACCCAACCCAGGTGAAAATAAGTGAAGGCCTGAAACTGAAGTCTAAAACTTATCTCAAGCCAAGTCTTAGGCAAGGAAGATGATAAATATGGGCAATAAACTTAAGAGCAGTTGTTCACTTCATGGTCTCCAAAATGTAATGTTGATGCACCGGTAAATGTGGTAGCCATTGGCTTTCTTCCAAACACCTTGAAACTGACCCATTTTCCTCATGAAAATAATCATATTAAGGATAATTTATTAATTTAGGATGTGCATACTTTTTACATAACGAAACAGCATCCAAAGTGGGACTGCTAGGATACAAACAAAATATCTCACTCTGTCAGGCAACTAAGGAAAAAAATGAGTAAAAAAAGGAATGTTTAAACATCTATAAAAACTTTTTAAAGTAGGCTTGACAAGATTTGCCTACATCCAACTGCAGAAGATCAAAGTGACTTAGTGTTATCTTACTTCCACTTTTGGTCTCTATTACCCAACAGAAGAGAAAAAAACAAATAAGGCTAAGAAGACAAGCGTTGAGAGAAAATTCAATTAATTTTCAGCAAATGTTATAGACAATTCTTTGGGCCCAATGTCATTTACCCTCAAAGCAGCTTAAGTACCCATTCCTGACAACATTTTTCCCAACAATATNTTTATGTAAAATACCTGCCTGCTAAAACATCAAATGAGAACTTGCACCAGCTGAGAAAGGTTTGAGGTAAGAGTCTTCAGCATCTCCAGGGAAGGAAACTGAAAGGCCTTTAGTAGAATTTGCTGCTCATTAAGGATACTCAGCCACTGGCTGACAATTTCAGTGAGACAGCAATATTTTAAATGAAGAACAAGAGTCTAATGAGAAGTACACACAAAATGGCAGTAATTACTCAAGGAATTTAAAGGGGGAAATGACCTAGAAA
>VWZQ01011639.1:441728-454374 GCA_013397015.1 Myiagra hebetior
TAAGGATAATTTATTAATTTAGGATGTGCATACTTTTTACATAACGAAACAGCATCCAAAGTGGGACTGCTAGGATACAAACAAAATATCTCACTCTGTCAGGCAACTAAGGAAAAAAATGAGTAAAAAAAGGAATGTTTAAACATCTATAAAAACTTTTTAAAGTAGGCTTGACAAGATTTGCCTACATCCAACTGCAGAAGATCAAAGTGACTTAGTGTTATCTTACTTCCACTTTTGGTCTCTATTACCCAACAGAAGAGAAAAAAACAAATAAGGCTAAGAAGACAAGCGTTGAGAGAAAATTCAATTAATTTTCAGCAAATGTTATAGACAATTCTTTGGGCCCAATGTCATTTACCCTCAAAGCAGCTTAAGTACCCATTCCTGACAACATTTTTCCCAACAATATGGGACTGCATGAAAAGGGAGTCAAGGCCATACGAAGTAAGGAGTTCTGGTGCCTCCATGACTTGCAATTGATGATAGAAAAATCTCATCTCCTTTTGGTTTTACTCCATCAATAGCAGATATATTTTAAATGTTGAGTTTATTCCAGCCCACGGGCCTGTCTTCACTTATCTAGAAACAGTTACTGATGCAGCATAAAAGGAGACACAGGATTATCTTAAGTGATAGCCTTTACTGAGATTCCAAGTGCTGCTGAACAGGAAAAAAATTAAATGAAGCACCCTCCCCAACAACCCTCTTCACTATAATAGAAGGACTAAATTTGATTGAGCAAGTACAATACTGACAGAACACGATTTTACCAACAGAAAAGGCATTAACTTTATTTTGCTCTATTATTCTGCATATGTATGACTGCTTGAAGTGATTAACAAAACAATTTCACACACGAAAACAGGAAACAGATGGGATTAGATGAAAACGGCACATAAAGGCTCATTACAAGAACAACTGACTCAGTAAATGTTAAGGAAAAATGACATTTTTATATCTACATATGTGTATGCATATATCTAGTTATCTTATTTGTTGTATCTTATGTTTTCATTTAGGTTAACTTCCTTGGGCTCTTAAGCTTGAATTCCTGGCCCTAAATTTTATCAGCAGAGTTACTCCACACTAATAAGAAGAGGTCCTTCTGTTGCAATATTTTATATACCCTGCAAACAGTCTGCTTCATTTCTTGTGTCCCATTTTGATATTCATATGCCCTAAACAGAAATCTGGATCACATTCTCAGTAAGATCCTCATGGCTGTGACTGTTGCTCTTCCTGAGCTCCCTTCCTCCTGCTCTTTCCCATGGGAAGCAGAGTACAGTGCACGGCACCATCACTCAAAAGTATCCCCTTCCATTTACCTTAGTCACCTGGAAAATAAATCAGGCAGTCTTGGTGGATCCTTTTTAGGAGGGAAGGCCTGCTCTTAACACAGAGAGTATGGATATAACCATGTTTCTGCTGACTTTCTGCCTGATTTCTAGAGCAGTGTGTCTTATTTACCAAAGAAGATTGTAAGCCAAGCAGCTTACTACATGACTGAATTCTGACACCGTTTGACACAGAAACACCTTAAGCATTTTGCTTTTACTCTGAAATTATTCTTTCTACCAATTCACTTAGCTTGAAAATGTAAGAAGGAAGCATGTTCTTACAGGCCCATAAATGCTTCCATAGGCATGGTCTTTGACACCTGTAACTCCAAATTTTATATTCGTATTTCTTCCTTTCTCCACACTAGAAATCTGGAGCAACAGTACCGTAAGTAATAATTCTGAAAACTGGGGGGAAAAATACCTGCTATGTGAAAAAATGAGAAGATATGGTTTGGGATATCTGGACCATTGCTTTTCACTATTTAGCTAGGACATTTAATTTCCAACAGGCAAAAAACAGAGGAGTGGGATGAGCAAATTTAAGTTCAAACTTTTCAAGCACAGAAAAGAATTACAGACAATTTTTAAACTGAGGAATCAGTATTCTCTGACTAAAAGCACAGTCCAACAAAGGTCAATGCAGTTTATCATTTAGAGTGCTTTTGTACTTCTTGGAATACCATGTTCCCTCCTTCTAGCTTTTGCAAGTAATGTCTGCTTGCCTGCGAAAAGTATCATCCTTTTCCATCCTGGCAAGTTACAGACACTGGTTATATGTACCTCCAGGTCTCTCTGAAAAGCTGCAATGTCATATGCCCAGGTCACGAAAGAAAAAGCTAATGACAAAAATTTTAATAAACCATTATCACCTTGGTATCACTGGCCGTCATTAGCATATCAAGCCTATCCTCCACTTCTTTCCATAAAGAAGGGGAAGTCTTTCAGACTCAAACTCTTAACTATCAAGAGGCAGAAGGCCTAGGGAATATCTGAAAGCCCATAGCTGACAGGTTTTGTCCAGCTAAACACAGGACAAGGACAAACTTTCCCAGGAGTTAGTCCAAGGCAATGGCTTGAATTTTCCAGGTGTTTAACAACCATCACAACATTGTCATGCCTGCTGCAGGCAGAGGCACATCTCTGATGTTTCCTTTTCCAATCTCAGCCCAGCACAGTGCATGTCTCAGCAGCTCTCCATGGCACACTTTATCCTTGGGGAGGCCATTATTGTAGACACAACCAAAAGATGCTCAAGATCCTATGGTTCCTACTGCTGTATAAATCCCTATACAGAACAAATATATACTGTACTTCAGAAGTTAGGATAACCTGTGCATAACTGCTAGAGCTCAAAACCCCTGCTCAGATTGAGGCAATGTTTTTTTCACACGCTGGAGATACCTCTGCAGCACCTGTAGCTGTATTCAAGGTATCATGAGTGGTGTTAGCAGCAAAGACATACACCTACCTAAGTTTCAATACTGTGTAATCTGCCAGGTTCCCTGGAGGATATCTATAGCATAGAGTACAATTTTGTAGCTATTAATATCCAAGTTGGCTGAATTAAAGCTATCTCGTGTACAACTGTGCATGCTGCAATCACGTTTTCAATCACAGGACAGATAATTTCACAAATAGCTTAAAAGCAGACTTAGCAACAAGCATCAAGGTTTTTATGGGCGCGCCTGCCTGCACAGACAAGCACAACTGGCTTCAGTATGCACCTGGAGGACAGCCAAGGCCTGGCCATGCCTGGTGTGAGGACATGACCACTGCACTGTAGCACAGCACAGCGAAGCAGCGCAAACCCACTGGCACAGGCACAGCCTCCAGTGCTCCCTGTTTCTGAACAGCACAGTTTTTTCCTCAGTGCTGGAGCCACACACTACTCCCCAGGCTGCTGCAGGGAAAACACTGCACATAATTTCCATCTGTGGCTGAAGAGGGTCCTGGCACAACAATGGGGGTCTTCTCTGTGGGAGAAGGGCATGCGTTACTCCTTGGTTCAGAAAAAAATTTTACAGCATTATTTTATTCAGGCAAATTATTAAATCTCTCTTGTTTCTCAGTTTCCCCACCTGTAAAATTAATTTATCTACTTGAAAGAAGCATACATCTAAGCAGCATTTCAGAGATTAAGATCTCTAGGTAGGTGCTTATTAAATATGAAGAACAGGTAAAAGTGCACATGGAACAGTTATCATGTCATCACACCTATGCATTATTTTTTTGTGCCTTCTGTGGATTTTAATACTTATTTATTCTTTTAAAGAAGGTATAGAGAAATACGGTCTGCATTCAGCTGCTGCAGGTAGACACTTAAGAGGGTTAAAGTGCAGGTATCTTTTAATTAATCAACAGCAAAAGATGGATCTTTCAATGTCACTGTCTCTGGCAACTAAACCAGTTTAAGAGATACCAGTTTCTTCTGCCTGCTTGTCTCTGATCCCCAAGTTGGATTTATGCAACCAATTAGAGATGTATGGTATAAGCACATCCAGTGAAACTACCTTGATGTTAAATTTAAAAAAAGAAAAAAGTAAACCAAAAGCAACACATACACACCCATTCCTTTCCCAAAAAAGAAAGAGGTAAAAAATGTTAATCCAGACCAATTTAACAACTTGGTTGAGTAAGAAACTTTGTAAACATGGTAGGATAGCTGGGGCACCCAAGCTCCCACATGGAAAAGCTGAGCTACAGTCTAACTTAATTTAGGGAAGACAGATGGGGAAACACAATGGCAAAAATCTCCTGGGCTGGCTACAAACCCTTCTGCTAATTTCATAATTTTTTTCAATTTTAGTTTTGATGAGACCCTCAGATACATTTGTTCTGCATGTGTAGGTCCAGATGTGGACACCCCTCTCTGCTACCTGGCATTCCACACGCAGAGTTGCCACATTATGAAGCCCAAGAGGAAGAAACTTCATGAGCTGAGAAATTAAACATTCCTGGATGCAGGGAAGACACCAGATGCACACCACAGCATCTGTGTACATCTAATGCTGCACATTAGCTGTAGACCTGCATGCAGGCACACTACCAAATAGCCGCTGGTTTCAGGCATTTTCTCTGCCAGGCAGGAAGGGACAAACCACTGGTGCCACTGGCAGCCACCTGCTGCCTGGGACTGCCAGTCTGCAGGTGTCTAGACCCATGAAGCAGAAAACAGCTGAAAAAGAGACTGGCCATTGTAATTCTTATTTTGGGCATGCAGAGGGTATCCAGCAGAGGTTTGTACACAAATCCCCAGGAGCATCCTGCAGCTTCCCAGCTGGGGACTGTGCCCAAGTGCAGGGGACTGCATGGTCCAAATTGTACTGTGAGAACACTGCCAAGAGAAGGCAACCTGGGCCACTCCTGCATTGCACGTATGGAAATGCAAGTATCTTGGAGGGGAACAAATGCTGCAGTCCAGGTGAAACAGAGGGTGTCCAAGCTCACACCCAGAAAAGTCCTGGCAAACTAAGCTGAGTCTATTCTCACTCATCTCAAAAACTGCTTTAAACAATGCCCTTATATGCAGGTCATGGTATGTAGCTTACAAGCTGTTGGAACAGTGTGCCCTGTGAGGACCATTGGCCAGGCACCAGTCAGACAACAAGAGCCCATCCCCAGGAAGAGAGGAGGCCCTTCCCAGTTGTGAAGTCATACCAGTTTTCTGCCATAATAAATCTCCCAGAAACAGCCTCTCATTACCCAAAGCTGCATCTGGCCTGGGTGAAATTTTACTTCACGTAATTACACTGTGAAGACACCGGTGAGACACCACAAAAGCTGGTTAAACCTTGCAAGGAGTTACTCAAACTCTACAAGGGAAAGCAGAGAAGAGATGCAGCCTACATTGCCCCCATTTGTTTATTTTCATACACCTATTTTGAAAGGTGTCAAAACAAACAGAAGACCAGAAAAATATGTGAGATACACTTTCTGCAAGTGTTACACTTTAAGCTAAAATACAGGCTTAATGCTCAGGAGAGGACACATAAAGATAACCTAACTTCCTATCAGATTTCAAACCTTTCCTCTCCAGCCTCCCTCACTTAAAAAAACTTGTGTTGACTCACCAACCCTGTCAAAATCAACAATTTGAAAATCAAAACTTATATGTGGCATTAATTGGGATGTTTCTCTTTACTACAAAGCCACCAGGATTTTGCATTTATATCCTGTGTGATTTATCTTTTGTCTCAACAATATATGAACTGTATATTCATTTTATTTGACAAGAATAATAATTCCCAGTATTAAACTGTGTTGTTTTGAATGAAAACTGGATGCATGCAACAAGTTCCTATTTAATATGCAATTGTTAATAAAATGAGAACAAAGTTCCTGCTAAAATATTCATAACAAAAATAATTGAACAGGAGAGGCACCAGTGCTAGAATTCTCAGATGCTAGATCCTGAAATTCTCCTCAGATGCTGGAAGCTGAGCTAGAACAACAAGGTGCCATCTGTTTGTATTTATTGGCAAGGGAGAAGTGGTTTATGTAAATTAACTGCTCCAGATGATATCAGACTCCCTTATTCCCTTTTGTCTTACTGAGAGAAGATGAAATTCCCTTCCAATGCAAGTTTTGTCCAGCTTCCTACACCAGCAAAAATAAAAAAAAAATCCAGATAGCAGAAAGTAATATTTGAATAACTATCTGCCCTAGGATTTATGTTTTACAGAGGTGTGCAGCAAATGGTGCTTCATGAATACTGCATCTGCTTAGGGAAGCCATTCTCAGAGTTTCAAAACTCCTCACCAAATAGGACAAGGCATTGCAGTAGATTTCAGTAAGAAGTGGCACAGTCTCCCACGCAAATCACTGAGATGCAGTTACAGCATCGTGAATTTCATTCTAGTTTGCCACTTAATTACTGCATGGCCTTCAGCAAGTTACTTTAAATCCCTCCTTTTCTTTCTGCTCACATATTTCTTTATACTCTCTTTAGAGGTGGAAAGGACGAATGGGTAAAGGGCTTGAAATACAGTGCTGATTTTCCACCAGGAATATCAGCAATCCACCAGGCTTTACTTCTGGGTGGCTTTTTTCTTCAAAAAAAAGCGTTCAAAGTGTAGTCTTCATACAATGGAAACTGCTGTCAAGTGCCCCAACACTAACATACACCAGGATTATGCCTTGCAGTTCTGGATTTGATACAGTTTGATGCTCTTTGATACTCGATTTTATTCACAGTGCTCCTCTTACCCTCAGGTTTAGGTGCTCATTAAGAACAAGGTCCTGGAGTTTTGCTGTTCCCCAATTTGGACATAGAATTTTAGTATAAAGGGACTATAATAAGCTTGACCTGTGTAAGACAAATTGTCCTGAAAATGGTAGAAACACAAATCCTGCATCAAAAAACCCAAACCTGTCTCCTACCACATAAAAAAGCTTCTTTTCTGAATCATGGAAACCTTGAAGTGTTTCAGGTTTTTTAAACAGCCATAGTGTCATAGATTTTTCCTCTGATTCCTAATTTGACATACCTTATTATTTCATTTTAAAACTCTCCCTGTGCTAATCCTTGGCCAAAAAGCCAGACTGAGACAGGCATACAATGGTTAGACTTTCAGCTCGAAGAGTTAAAAGTCATGCTGTCATGGCAATTGTCAGCAAAGTGTCATATCAGTGCCTGGAAAAGTAGATATACTGCCATCCGTGTGATAGCACAGTAAGCTTTGGTGTTGACAGACAAAAAATATTTTCCACAACAAAAAAACAGATTTTAATGCAATCTTTTTTTTTTTTTTTTTTTTACAGCCTAATTTAAAATTTATCTGTAATATATTTTAGTTAATAAGAAAACAAAAAAAAATATCTCTCCACTTCTGTATTTCAGTCACACTTGCAGACCCAAAACAACATCAGAAAAGACAAGTGTAAGACTGTTAATTAGTTGGACATGTGCTTTTCACTTGATCTGAATTTAGAGAAGAATGTACCATTTTCTTCTTTTATGTTAGAGTACATTTTGTCCATATTATTGCAGCACCAACATAGGCACATTCTTAAGTATGACTTAAGAGGGAAATTACATGAAACTTTAATTTACATGCACCTTTCAAAAGCACAACTACAACCAGAAAACACTCAAGAATCAGGAACACAAAGAACCAAGAAAGAGCTCCTAGTCCCCCTCTATTTGTGAATACAAGAGTGCCTGAGCACTGTGAAACAAAGTAAAGCTACATCCAAATGCAAATACCAGCTAAATATCACAAAATGGCCATTGTGTAAGATATCAGCACAATTTTCACAGGACAGAAATAAATAAATTAGGTAACTTGCTGTTCATCCTCTCACAATCTTTTGTTTTCTAAGACAACAGAACAAGAGGAGTCCCCATATGTCAGCTTCACACGTTTCCAAGGAATCAGGCTTCCAAGGGAGTGAATAAAAGGGTCTTCCCTAAGAATTTTAGGGTCACAATTTCAGCAGGTACAGGGTTATCTGCCTCTTCTCCTTCGCTAATCCTCATGCATAGATGGGAGCAATAAAATGCACTGCAGTGGGGGCTGTAGGTGTTTGGTTGTCCTTGCTGGCTTCACATTGAAGGTGTTTCAATGGCTGGTGCATTTAGTGTCCAGGTTTACATTGCCCCTGAGACGAGGATATTGGGAGGCACTTACCCTCTGAAGTGCTGCAGAGGTGCTTACTTATTTATCTTTATTCACTTACTGCAGACAAGTGTTTTTGTTCCTTTCCTGTGTCCTTCCAAAGCTCTTCCATGTGACACTGGAATGATCTGGTTGTAGCTCAGAGGAAGACACAATGACTGTAGCTGACAGGGGAGAGGCAGCATGTGTAGGGAGGCCACTTAGAGGAAGAAAATCCAAAGGGATGGTTTCTCAAAAAAGTTGCCAGTGGGATCACATAGCCTGGAAATGCATGTTGTTCTTCAGTGGCTGGAGCTCACCAAGGTCATGTTATTAATTCATCCAACAGAAGAAATCAGGGTCAAATCTCCAGAATTCTGGGGATACATGACTTAGTGCTACCACCTCCTTATATCAGAAGCTAAGGAAAAAGCATAAAACTCCAGCTGCACACAGTAGCTTGGACTAGTGTAAGACCCAGCCCCAGCTGTTGTTCTACCAGTCTGTTCTGGATCACAATAAATACAGTGAAGGTGCAGCTGGGGTAGGTCAAAAATCCAAAAGCAGGAGACGTGTCCTGAGCCTGAAGTATCATTTTGAACATAGTAATAACTTCTGACAACTGTCAACTTCACAGTCGTTTGGGCTTCCCCATGTTATTATATCTCTCATTATCTTATTAAAATCTTGATTAAAACTTGCTAATTATGCTGTGCCAAAATATATCTGGTAGAGACCAGTATGCAACACAATATTATGTCTGTGTTGTGCTGGACTCTGAGCAAGAAAATGCCATGGCTGCCATTGGCTCCATGCAGGAAAAGTACAGGCTTCCTTGCAGAAGGGAGCAGGGTCTGCTGCCCCAGGCTTGCTCTCACCTTGGAGCCCTGTAGCACCATGCAATTTCACCGTAAAGTGCAGCACAAGAACTTGATCTAGATTGACATCTCTATCCCATCACTTCTTCCCCTTTCCAGAGGACTGGTTTAGCAGATTACAGTACCTATGATAAATCTGACTCCTAAATTGCCCATAAAAAACAATTCCAAAAGGACCTTCATGCTAACTATTGTATGACTGAAGTACCTGGCATACCAAACTACATTTACCTTCTCAATAATAATATCTCTTCTGGTAGAAAAACAGCAACTACTCACATGAGACTTGTTTCTTTGCTTTCCTCCTCACTCAATGTCCTGATAAGTGGCAATCAAAATCTCTTTCTGAAAAAGTAGGGCAGAGTCTACAACCTATATATGTGGTTTAAACACATCTTTCAGAAACACTTCCACCTCTGTGCAAATTCAGTGGGGTTTTGTTTTCCCATAGTTATATTTGTTTCATAATAAAATCTGAGATTTGACTTCATGAACTGAGAGAAAACTGCATATATTAAAGGAGGGTAAAAGCACTTAAAACTTCTTTCTAGTCTGAATATCCAGGGAAGTCAGGATAGAAATGCCATTGTAGACTTGTTCCCTATGAAATTCTGTTCATTAACACGTGAATAGGCCAGATTCAACTAGTATTAGTATAGTACTCAAAAGAATAAAAAAATATGCTTTTTAACTACTTACGTATTTTGGAGACTGCATCTGTTAATGCTATGAAGATCCTTTGGTCTTGGTAAGTTGTAATTTATTGGAAATGAGCAACTTACAATGTGTTTCTGTTCATGCTTCCCACAAAGTGAAAAAAATCAGTTAAATAATTTTGTTCTAATGTTAATATCCTTTATCATGTAGTACTCATTAACCAGCCACTGCATAAACGTGTAGCTGTGAGCTTACTAAAAGATATTAAAATGTTTCTTAAATTTATTTAAGAGTTGCGTGAAGCTCTTCAGTCACAAAGTTTTGATCTACTTAAAGAGTAGCCTGCTTTTTCTTACAAGAGTAGCATTCTTTTAAATCAGAGCTCTTTTTAAAGTAATCAAATCTCAGAGTTAATCAGATCTCCTCTTCTGCAGTGGTAGAGGAAAACAGTCCCTCAGAGCAGTGCTTTATGGGAACATATAATAGCCTGGGCTAGCTCTCCACCATATGAAACCCCATTTGGTCTGAAGTGAAACTCTAAAAATAAGCAGAAAATACTCCACTCCTAGTAAACACAAGTTCCTGTCCCATCCATGTGAGAAAGGACCAGAATTTTCTGTATTTCACATGCAGAAACAGCACTTTTTTGCACACTGGTCTGGTACAGTACATTTGAGAAAAACTTATTCTGCAGTCTACAGGAAAACACTTCAACAAGCACTTAAAAATCTGAAAGGCAGGTGACTGTGATTAGCTATTTGTATAATTAGGTTTACTGATCATAATCCACTTATGCAAAAAAAAATAGTGTACTTAGACATCGCAGTTGCTCCAGGAGAGGCTACATGGGCATTGAAGGATCAAGCGTGCATTTCTGTTTCCATGAAAACACTAAACTCTGGGCTGTTTGTTAGGGCGAGGTTCACTAAGACCCTAACCATGAAAATAACTTCATGTCTGCCCTCCCAGGTCCCACCCACAGCATTGCATGGAGTCCTGGTGCTTCCCTAGGGACAAGGGAGATCCTCTCTAGCATCACTGCCCAAAGCCACCAGCATAGCTAACACACATGTTGCCCATCAGAGAAATTTGTATCAGATGTCTACTTAGTTACTGCCCCAACAACTCTGGGTATTTGCATGGACTGCACTGGTTACAGAGGCCACATATTTTGCCCAGGACAGCTGATAAATCCCTGCTTACACAGTGGAAGGGAAAATATTAAAAGCATCTTAAGAAGTGCAAACCTCAAAATTGTTTCCCAGTCTTACGTATTCCAAATGCTGAATGTGACACGATCATATAATAGGAAGACAATCATGGAATGGCTTGGGTTGTAAGGAACCTTTAAAGATCATCTAGTCCAAACCCCCAACAATTAGGGACATTTTCAACTACGCCAGGTTGCTCAAAGTCCCATTCAGCCTAACCTTAAATGTTTCTAGGGTCAAGACATCCACAACTTCTCTGGGAAACTTGTACCAATATTTCACCACCCTCATGTCAAAAAGTTTTCTTTTTATGTAGGCTGAATCTATCCTCTTTCAGTTTAAAGCCATTCCCCCTTGTCCTACCACTACATGTCTTTGTAAAAGGTCCTTCTCTGGCTTTCTTGTAAAATCCCTTTAGGTACTGGAAGATGCTATAAAGTCTCCCTGGAGCCTTCTCTTCTCCAGGCTAAACAACCCCAACTCTCTCAGCCTTTCATCATGGGAGAGGCATTCTATCCATCTAATCATTTTTGTGACTCTCCTCTAGACCTACTCCAACAGATCCACATCTGGTGGGGACCCCAGAGCTGGATGCAGAGTTCCAGGTGGGGTCTCAGCAGAGCAGAGCAGAGGGGCAGAATCCCCTCCCTCCCCTGCTGCCCACGGGGCTCTGGATGCAGCCCCGGACACGGTTGGCTCTCTGGGCTGTGAGTGCCCATGGCTGGGTCATGTCCAGCCTCTCACCCACCAGCACCCCCAAGTCCTGCTGGGCAGGGCTCCTCTTGATCTGTTCATCCCCAGCCTGTGCTGATACCAGGGTTTTACCCTGATCCAGGTGCAGCACCAGCACTTGGCCTTGTTGAATCTCATGGGGTTCCCATGGCCCACTTCTCCAGTTTGTCCAGGTCCCTCTGGATGACATCCCATCCTTCAGGTGTGTCAACAACACAGCTTCGGGTCATCTTCAGATTTTCTGAGGGTGCACTCGATCCCTTTGTCTATGCCATTAATGAAGACATTAAATAACACTGGTCCCAGTACAGACCCCTGAGGCCACCACTTGTCACTGGTGTCCATTGGGACTCTGAGCCATTGACCATGACCCTCTGGACGTGGCTGTCCAACCATTGAATCAATCTCTTTCCAATTTGGAGAGAAGGATGTCATGGGGGGCAGGGTCAAAGACTTCACAGAAGTCCAGATAAGTGACATCTGGACTTTTCTTGTCCAGTTGCTTCATCACAGAAGGCCACTGGATCAGTCAGGAATTCCCCTTGGCAAATTGGTGCTTGCTGTCTTGAATTGCCTCCCTGCTCTCCATTTCCTCAGCACAGCTTCCAGAAGGATCTCTTCCACAGTCTTCCCAGGCTGACAGGTCAGTAGTTCTCAAGATCCTCCTGTCTACCCTTTCTAAAAACATGTGCAATGTTTCCCTTTTTCCAGTCAGTGGAGGCTTCCCCTGACTGCCATAACTTTTCAAATATCATGGAGAGTGGCTTGACAACTACATCAGACAATTCTTTCAGGAGTCTGGGATGCATCTCATCAGATCCCATAGACCTAAGTATGTTCAGGTTCCTCAAGTGGTCATGAACCTGATCATTGAACGCGATCCCTGTCTTGCAGTCCACTGACTTGAAAGGTTTGAGAAGAGAGATCGACATTGAAGACTGAGGCAAAAACTGTTCAGTACCTCAGCCTTCTCCTCATCTGTTGCTACCAGTTTGCAAGCATTGTTTAACAGGGAAGAGTACTCCTTCTTTGACATTCTTTTTCTGTCTGTAGAAGTACTTCTTTTTTCTCTTCGTGTCTCTTGTCAAGTTCAGCTCCAAGAGCACCTCGTCCCATTGCTAAACAACCAGGCAGCATTCCTCAGTTCTTTCCAGGATACCTGTCCCTGTTTCCATTGTCTGTGAATTCTTGCCCATTAGTTTGATCAGCAGGTCTTGACTCATCCATGC
>VWZQ01011639.1:454515-474609 GCA_013397015.1 Myiagra hebetior
CTGTTTGTGGCTGTTCTTCAGAGAGAGCCCTTCACAATCCATTCATTTCTTGATGTAGAGGGCAGCCCACAGAGGGCCTTGCCTGTCCCTTCTGAACAACCTGTAGCCATCAACAGCTACACACCAGTCATAGGATTCATCCCACCAGCTTTTAGTAAAGGCACCTCAGTTGTAGCCTTCTAGCAGCATGGTGGCTTCCAGCTCCTGTTTGTTTGAAGATTATAATGGAGAGCTGATTCATCTCTCTGGGAATGGTCAAGGAGAAGTCCACAGAGACTTAGTGAGGTGAAAGTACCCAAGTGACTGGCATCCTACACAATAAGCTGGGGAGGGTTTCCCATCACTTCTTACATCCTTATTTATTCTCTGAAATCCCTCAGTTCTTTGGTAAGGACCAAGATCTACAATCATCTCTCCAAGCTTATTGTTAGCTTTCAGGTCAGAGGTAGTGAGAAAGGAAAATGTGTCTGTGGCTTATAACAAGGCCTCTCTCCCTTCCCCTCTCCCCAGGGGGAGCAGAGAGGAGAGCCTGTCTCTAGTTACCCTGCAGCTTCACTCAAAGGCAGAGTGAAAAATCCTCTTGGGCACCAGCTGGAGTAGTTTTGCTCAGGGCTCTATTGACAGCAGGTCTGGGTTGAGAAGAAGTTTTTCCTGGGTCACCTTGGAAAGGATCATAGAAAGGATCAGCAACACGGCTAAGATATTACAGTGTGTTTTGTTTGTCCTAGGGGGAGCAGACACGTGGTACCTGTGGTGTATTATTCTCTTCTGATTCTGTGCAAGGATCACCTACAGTGTCCTGAGGACTGAAATACTTTGTTTCTACTATAGTCTTCTGTTTTGAAATAGGGCACATGGACAAAATTTGACAGGGTGCTTCAGGCACAGAAGGGCTCTTAAAAACTCCATGTAGCTCTTGCATTGACCGTATCCTTCTCTGACTCCCAAGATGATACAGGTAAGCCTTAAGGCAAAAAAGAAAAGAAGAAAGGGAGGGCAGAGCTTTTGGGGTTTATTTGGATTGGTATTCTCATAGAAAACAGTGTGAAAGAAGTAACTCAATTCAGTACTTATGTACAGTCCTGCAAAACAGAAACCACTAAACTATTTTACAATGCTGTTCTACTTCTTGCAGAATTTTAGCCCTAACACCAATTGCACTAATGGCCAATGCTGATTCATGAACAAGCCTACCAGCTTAAAGGGAAGAGAACAAAGACATGTTATCTTCCAAAACAATCAGAGAAAGCAAGAGTCCCCTATATTTGCTTGAATGGGAGCAAACACTTCTTTTTGTTTAACATAGATCTAGTCTTACAGTCCAAATCAGAATGCCTTTCCGTAGAACACTACATGCTATTCAGGACAACAGAGGTCCTTAAAAGTTTAACAAAAGGCTTTTTCATGGATTTTTTTCCTTGACTGAAAACTCCCTGCTGGGGGGCATAAAGGTTTGGGGGGTGGATAATGTGCTCAGTGCAAAAGAAAATGCTAAACATGTGAAAGCAAGGGGTAGACAAGTTTCCAATTTGTCTCACAAAACTCTCAACATGGCCCATTTAACCTTCGAAATATTTGTGGGGATTTGCCTTTTCACAGTCCCCATGCTTTTCTACAGCTATTTTCCTGCTGGCACTGTTTTAACTTGTGAATTTAAATCCTCCCTATATGCACAAGCACAACTCCTAGATGAATAAAAAGTATATTTCATCAGGGTGGAAGCAAGACATGGTAGTATGAACTGACCAAACACAACTAACAGCACAAGCTGCTGCATTTCCTCCAGTGTGGAATCTTGAACCTCTCAATAACCCAGATAAATTAAATACCCCATCAAAATCATAAAATACTGCAAAAAATTACTGCTCCATGAATTGACTTGATGGCTGGGAGAATGTTCAGAAAGTACTTCACCTCGGAAGGACAAGTCAGGGAAGGTGTTTCAGCCTTTCTAGGATGAAGCAGTTTCTTAGGCTGTCTCTCTGGTAGAACTGCACTGTCCCCGTGTGGACACAGATGTAAGTAGCGTTGTGTTATGCACTGCAGTTCCTTACTTCTCTTTTTATCCTTAGGAATTCCAGTGTTAGCTAGGTACCTTCACAAAGCGATAGCTGAATCCATGCAAGATATCGAGACAGAAAACATGTATAATACATTAACTGTGTTCTTATAATTACGAAAATACAACCTGTGTGCGAACAATTGGAAGCCTTTATTTTCTGGGATTAGCAAATTGCAAAGAGAAAGTGATTACATAATAATTTCTAAATGTGTCACTGAAAATGAACACCAACGCTCATTTGAAGACTGTTTTGAGGCCATCCAAGAGGCTTTGTACACTTACTCCCTCGTACACTCTGCTGCGCCACAGCTAACTGCATTAATGCGGGCATGGTAGTGAAACCTCCAAAGAAAATACATACCCATCCTGCTGATGGCACTAGGAGAACTGATTCATCCTAAACATCCTTCCCTTTCCCCTGGTGTTGATGCTACCTTTCCCTCTTTTTAACTGTTTATTTTTTCCTCTCCTTTGTTCAGAAACTGGCATAATTTTGTTAGATGCCTAGCAATATGTGTATACAGAACCAAATCTTGGCACATGGTGTTTATCTGAGGAGCCTAAAGATGCATGTTTTTAATGCCAAGAATGTCCAAATCTCATTTACTCTTTGTTTAGTTGCATCTGGGAGAGTATCCATCCCTGGTCTGGACAAAACCCATGGAGTCGTCCTGCTCAGCAGAGGCAATGAAGAGCCAGACCGCTCTCTTCTGACTCAACACAATCTATGATGAGGTGCTCTTTTCATTTCTCCATCTGATATATTAAAGAGGAAGAGACAGAAATGTGTTTTTCTTGAGGCTTTGTTACATCAAATGCTCTATGTTGTCTCAACATTTGCTTGTTTCTGGCATGCTGACATTTCACAACCTACAGTGAACAGGAAATCACCAAGAATTATTCAGTTTACTTTTAGATGTGGAACATACATTGCTCATTATTAAATGACAGCACCATATAGACATGTGTTAGCTACAAACTTTGACTGAACTATAAGAAAATTACCCTTGGCCATTTTAAACCATTTTAAACATGTTACCAGCTGCATGTAACTAGTCTGTTTTTGGCATCTTAGCAAAGTATTTAGCCAGGATTTTTACAGAATGACTGGGGGCACGACAAGGAGAGTGGAATTTTCCTCAAATTTTTCAAGCCAGTATTGGTACCCACGCCTCTTGAGATAAAATACAGCTCAAAGTGATGCATTTTGAGATGCAGAGTGAAAGTCAATGAACAAAGGACAAAGCATCCCAAATACTGAAAAATTAATATCGAACATTGACATGATTTGAAGACTGACTCTTGCATTGTAAAGCCTCTGTGTTAACCCTAGCTAGCTGGTAGCCATTACTCAGGAAACTGATGTTAGTTGGTATTATAAGGCTCTATTTCCTCTGCTCTTCTAAATTAAGCACAGCTGAAGATGGAATGACATGCAACTCTGTCTTCGTAATGTAGAGGATGTGGCTGTTTAGTATCTTTACTCTTTGAGCAGAATAAATCCACATCTAAGAAGTCATTCTGGAAGTTCATAATTGCATCCAGATGATCACATGTTGGGGTCTGATCTCTTCGATCTTCATAATACAGAGTACTTTAGTCGTTCCCTAGGATTAAACTTCTGGTGCTCACAGCAAAGAGCCCAGGCATCTACAAACAGAATTAAAACTGGACTTAAGAGTAGATCTGCAAAAATATGACATTCATATATACCAGCAAGCACCAAAGTGCCAGATTTCAGTTCTAAACCATCTTTCATGTCTCCTTGTAATTTTCAGCCATAAACCTGGAGTTGGACACCTAACCCAGTTCACCTTGGTTTCCTACCCAATATTGATAAGTCTACTAGATGATGAACCCTTGTGAATAAAACGTTTGGGTTAATCTCCTGTCAGTCAAGTAGAACAAGGCATACTCTCACACAGGCCTCCTCCACAGGCTGCAGGTGGATCTCTGCAGCCCCACTGACCTCCATGGGCTCAGGGGCACAGCAGCTTCCATGGTCTGCACTACGGGCTGCAGGAGAATCCCACCTACAGTGCCTGGAGCACCTCCTACCCCTCCTTCTCACTTCACTTCATGATGTGCTTGTACTATGAGGAGCGGCTGAGGGAGCTGGGGGTGAAAAGGAGAAGAAAAGGAGGCTTGGGGAGACCTTATCACTCTCTACAAGTGCCAGAAGGGAGGTTGTAACCACATGAGGGGTCAGCCTCTTCTTCCAGGCAACCAGCAACAGAATAAGAGACATAGTCTTAAGCTGCACCAGAGGAGGTTTAGGATGGAATTTTTTCAAGAAACAGTGATTAGATATTGGAATGGGATGCCCAGGGAGGTGGTGGAGTCACTGGAGCTGTATAATGAAAGACTGGATGTGGCACTTAGTGCCGTGGTCTAGTTGACACAATGTTCGGTCATAGGTTGGACTCAATGATCTCAGAGGTCTTTTCCACCCTAATTGATTCTGTGGTTCTGTGGATCTTTAATTCACTGACCCTTGTGCTTCTATAATTGTTCCTCTCTTTTCTGGCCACAATTACATCTTTGCAATAAATCTTTTTTTTTTTTTCTTTCTTATATAGATTATTACAGAAGTGTTACCACCATCACTGATTTTCTTGGCCTTGGCCAGCAGCAGGTTCATCTTGGAGCCAGCTGGCCTTGGCTCTGTTGGACACAGAAGAAGCTTCTCACAGCTTCTCACACAAGCCATCCCTGTAGCACCCCCACTACCAAAATCTGGCCACACAAACCCAACACAACATAGGCTGAATAGTGGCACTATACTTCTACTGAGAGAGGGTTAAGAAATTCTCACTGAAACCTGGCACCATTCTCTAGCAACAGGATGTCCTTATCCCTGTGCTGCATGGGTCCTGCTAAGTCATGACAACACTGTGATAACGAACAACACTCCTTCTACAAAGGTTACAGTCCTTTAGAAACTGCCTAAGAGACATGTAATACAGTATGGTTTGTTTACTGCCAGTTGAATGACAGCAAAATTCAGACCAAGAGGAAGACTCAATGCTGCTGATTCAGGTGATAACCTAGTATCTGTGAGAGAGTGGTTTAATTCCTTAACCCTTGTTAGTGACTTTTGGCGTCATCCCAGGAGACTTCCTTAAAACTTCTTTTCCTACATCTCCTTTTTTACAAATTTGGCTGCTGGCATTTACCTATATACACTGACTACTCAGTGTCCACCTTTCCCTGATCACATACACAGGCAGGTGAGCTCTCAAATACTACCATAGTGCAGCTCTTGGGAAGCTTAGATAAAGATGATATAAGAAAGAAAGAGATCCCTCCTGTGCTTCACATGATGCATGCTAATGCGGGACTACGGAAAGCACTAGCAGAAACATGTTAATTTGCTTTGAATTTTGTAACTTCTTTAAATAAATACAACCTGAGAATAATTTGCTGCTCATGGAATTATTTTTAATTGGTGTGATGGTGGAAATATTGGACTATTAATCAATGGCCAGGATCAGCTATTATTCACGTACATAATAGGAAGAGATCCCCCATGAGTTTGCAGTATAAGATTACTGGTATATATAGCTTTTTAAGTATGGGGTCTTTCTGAACTGTAAACTAATAAGAGTTTACTAAAACAAAGTGTTTGAACTAGACTTGCAGGGGGCAGAAGGAAATCAGCACAATTTTTTTGCAAGACAGAAAAAAATACATTTATACAGGGCTTCTGGTTCATTGCATTCCCCAGGAACATGGATCTCACAGCTGGAGGGTTTCAAGATAAATAAGTGGGGGAGTAATTAAAGAAAAATATTTTTGACTATTTCCTAAAAGCCTTCACTTCAAAAATTGATTGGGAAGAAGTCTAAAATCAATTACCTAGATGTGCAGAGGGGAGCCAACAAGAGAAAATAAAAAGGGCTTAGTGAACTTACAAGCCCAAGTCTGAAACAACACTGTGGGAAATGAAGTTACAGAGAACTCTCGGGCGCTGACAGAGTACATAAACAGCACTGTGTTTTAACAGATAGAAATGGATACGTTTCGATCTGAGACCTCAGCAAAGGCTGCCTGTGTTAGAATAATGAGCTTTTACAGTTTAAAGCAAGAACGTAGTTTTGTAGTTTTGAAATAAGTATGCTTTATAAAAGCAGAAATGTATTTTTAACAAGTAAAAACATGTTTCATCCAAGAAATAATAGTGGTAAGTAAAAGAGTAAAGAATTTTGAGTTTAGCAATGAACCTTATAGTAGAGTTTTTAGAAAGTTAAGATGTATCAATAAAAGTCTGTACAACAGGCCTTAATAACAATGTAGTGATTGGTTAAGAAAATACGCATTGTAGTAAGTCATACAGTGATGATTGGTACAAAAGTGTTAGCAAGCTTTGTGCCATTTGCTTATTGGCTTAAAATAGTATGTAAGGCCTTGTAGAAAAAAATAGAGCTGTGCTGCTACCTTGGCATTTGTACCTGTCACAGCTGCCACTGCTATTGCTGCTACTGCTATTGATACTGTGACTGCTGCTGCTTCTGATATCAGAGATGTTGTTTGCAGCATGTCTCCTGTCTCACCCTTTGATAAATATGGGACTGATTCAGCAATAAATCATCTCTGTGACATCTCCCAGTCATCCCAATCCCCTTAATCCCAGCACAACACAATCTCAGTGGCAGCAGCAGCAGGCAGTTCAAGGGTGGAACAACTGCTGCATGCAGGGGCAACTTCAGGGCTAGGGAATGCCAAGGATTTTCTGTTGCTGGATGAGAAGGAGTCATGTAAAGCCACAGCAGGGCTCATTGAGAGAAAGAGTCCTCAGATCCAGGAGGGACTCATGTGAGCCTCCTTTCCTACTGGGACAACTTTGAAAAGCAGATGTGGGAGCAAATGACCTGCTCTCTGTATTTAAACAACTGCCTCAGCCCCTCTCACTGCTGCTTCATCACTTTCTTCTTTAGTCATGTCCAATATGTAGGACGCAGTTAGTATTAAGAAGAAACCTGTAACACTGCAGCAGAGTTTGTGCCTGTCCCCCTACTCTCCTTCCAACAAGTCACACTGGAAACTCTGTCCTGAAGAAAAATTGAAACTGTGGCCCTTTTTTCCTCCTCTTCACAACTGACTTTGACTTCAAAGCCATCTCTTCTTTGCCTTTAAATTCAGCTTTCACCTTGTTTCTGCATCATCCAATATTAATTAAAACAAAAAGTATGTGACAGAAGAACACTGGGAAAAGAAGGCAAATTTAGAATACAAATTTTTAAATACCTCTCATAAGTGGTTTAGTGGCCTTCACTTGCATCAATATCAATCTTCTTGCTGGAGAAACCACTGTGTTTGCTCCATCTCCAAGACCTAACGGCTCAAAAAGGATTTAAACTTGTTCCTTTTGAAGTGTGCATTTGCATTTTGAAAAGGAGTAACTAACGCCAGTTAGCACCAGCTGGTCTCTCAAGCTTTTGTTCAATTTCTTGTCAACACCTACAAGGCCCAATAACAAACAAGCACGAAACTGTGGTACCCCTAGACAAGTAAAGAGCCTGGAAACAGTCCACTTTCCTTACGACTTAAATATTCATTGTATCATAGATTCACAGGATTATAGAATGACCAAGGTTGGAAGGGACCTTAAAGACCATCTAGTTCCAGCCCTCTGCTATGGGCTGGGATATCTTCCACTAGATCAGTTGATCAGAGCTCCTTCTAACCTGGTCTTAAACACTTCTAGGGATGGGGCATCTGCAACTTCTCTGGGCAACCTGTTCCAGTGCCTCACCACTCTTTCAGTAAAGAATTTGTTCCTAATACCTGATCTAAACCTACTTTCTTTCCTTTTGAAGCAATTTCCCCTTGTCCTGTCACTACATGCTCTTGTGAAGAGTCTCTCTCCATCTGCCTTATTGATTCCCTTCAGGTACTGGAAGGCCACAGTTATGTCACCTGAAAGCCTTCTCTTTTCCAGGCTGTACAAACTCAACTCTCTCAGCATTTCCTCACAGGAAATGTGTTCCATCCCTCTACCTTGGTGGTCTTCCTCTGGGCTCACCCCACCAGGTCGTTGTCCCTCCTTGTCATGGGGACCCCAGGGCTGGATGCAGCACTGCAGGTGGGGTCTCAGCAGAGCAGAGCAGAGGGGCAGAATCCCCTCCCTCCCCTGCTGCCCACACTGCTCTGGATGCAGCCCAGGACACATTTGGCTCTCTGGGCCGTGAGTGCCCATGGCTGGGCCATGTCCAGCCTCTCACCCACCAGCACCCCCAAGTCCTTCTCTCAGGGCTGCTCTAGATCTGTTCCTCCCCAGCCTGTGTTGATACCAGCTACTGACCCAATCCAAGTGCAGCACCTTGCACTTGGTCTCATTAAATTGCATGAGGTTCCCATGGGCCCACTTCTCAAGCTGGTCCAGAAAATTGTAGGCATTACTCTGTAGGCCTCTGCATTTTTTCCCAGCACCAGGAAGAAAAAGTTGAACTGGAAATGATGGAGCCTTTGGCATTTGTCAGTGCATTGTCTCAGAACCGGAGGAATTTACTGTCCAGAGCATCCAGTGTGCCTGACCAATGATCCCCAACCAAGCAATACAATGCAGTTTTCAAGCTCTGCTGTATGACTTTCACACAGGTTAAGACAATTTATCTGCACAGAAGTGCAGCAATTCCTATGCCCTCAAACATGCCAGTCCCCAGTAGGTTGGAGCTTGCTACCTGCATGGTGAGACAGTAAAAACACTAAATTTGGTCTGCTAGACAGGGCTTTCTCCCACAAAAATATTTTACTTTCTAATCCTTTTGGCTTCTGTGCTCCTTTCTTTTTCTGCAGAACAGTTATAGTGCAGTGTATTCTCCACATGCCATTGAATTCATCGGAACAATCAGTTTTCCTGTCTCTGCACTTCTGTTTTGGCTGCTGCTAGAAGTAGAAAGACCAAAACTCCATGAGTAAAATTAATGTCACAACATTTTAAGCATTTTTGGAACAAAAATATATTTATATTTTGGAGAATGCTTGCCCTTTTAAGAGATCTAGTTCAATTTTAGGGATCTAAGTTATGTGAATCATTTAGTAATACTTTTGTTCATTCTCGCCTCTTCATATAGCTCCCTTTTGCTGCATGCTACCTTTATCTAGTCAATACAAAGTAGACCAAAACTGAATGAGAATGACTGAGTTTCCTGGTGGTTTCAAATTGGTCTTAAAGCAACACAGCCTCTGAAAGCCAATGAGAAGCCAGATACTCTGGGGTTCCCTTCATACTCCTTAATGTCTCTTGCTTTGTTTAACTTTGGAAGTCCAAATACAAAATAAAAGTTAGACAATTATGCCTACAAAACTTTTACAAAGGAATTTCTATACTTACAGATCCAAGTTAGGTAAAGTAAGAGAAGGAAACTGACCCAGGGAGAGAACATAGGAATTCTGGTCACAGTTTTGCACTGACCCACTGTAAATCTGATAATTTTCTATAAAATTTGCTAAAGGCACTATCAAAGAGCAATATGCAATTCATTATCGAACTTGTGAGCTATTGCCACGTCTCTGCAACAGAAGGCTTTCAGCAAAGAAGCAATTTAATTTTCTAAAGCTGTTGACTTTTGCTATGCTCCCTAAAATAAAGCATGTTGTTTTAGGCATGCTGATGAGAAGTATGGATCTGCTTATTGTACTGAAATTAGACTTTTCAAGTCTCTACAAATACAAGTATTTCAAGATTTGGCAATGACTTTCAGTGAATAGGAAAGGTTTCCTAACCAGAAACAATGTGCTTTTATCTTCTATAAAGAAGCGTTTTGTGTGTTGTAAGGAAAGCCACTACTGGCAGAATGATGAATAATTACTTAGTTCCCTCATCTGTGCCAACTTGATTTAAACATAATGTGACCATGTATAAGGGCCCAAAAATGTAGTAACAGAAAATCTTTCTGAAAGATCACATTTACTCAGCTTTAAATCCCACAAGTTTCTGTGACAGAAAATTCTTTGGGAGTGTGTAGGTGGAGTAGAGATGCAGATAGATCAGGCACCCTTGTGTGCAGCCCACCACCTGTGCCATTGAGGTGATATGTGAGCTTCCCAGGAACACAGACAGCTCCAGCACCCGTGAGCTCCAGCAGATGCCTGGTCTGGGCAGGGAGGAGCAGCTGGGGCTGCACATGGAAACTTCCTGGGAGGAAACAGGAACCAGATGAGCTGTGCAAAAGAAACCAGAAAGCCCTCGGAATGATAATCATGGAGATGATGGCTGCACAGAGAGGTCACCTGCTCCTTGGGTGTGCTTCAGCAGCAGGTGGAGGCCAAAGGGAGGAACAGAGGAGCTGGAGGAGGCTCCTCTCCTCCATCACTGGTGACAGATGTCCAGGACTGCTCTGAAGGCAGAAAAGGAGCACCAAGATGGGCAAGTCTGGGCCCTGGCTGTAGGAGCTGGGAGACCTCTAAGGTTACTCTGAGGAAAGTATTAGGAAGAAGGAAGATATTTATTGTTTAGGCTTAGATAAAAATTACTATTTACACTTTATTCTACCTGTTTTTAGTACTGTAAGTAATACCTGACTTCATATCTCACTAAAAACACAATTTTTGCTTTCATTTCCTCTCAACCAGCCTCTTGATACCGCAGGGAGTTTTATCCTAATTTCCCAATAATGGGCTGTCTCCTCAGGGAGAAGGTGGAGAACATAACAAGGAAAAATACAGACCACCTGGAGGATGCTGCATGAAGGAGATACACTGTGGAAAGCTAAGGGTCAGGGGAAGGTTACCTGACAGCCTGCCGTGGACCACCATGATGTAAAGCCATGTACCCAAGAGCATGAATTAATTAATCCCTGCAAGAAGTAACTGCCCAAGAGAGGTTCTAGGGCCCTCAGAGAGCCCCAGCACCACAGACACCAAAGAGTAGCATGAGCCCAGTGGGCTTAGCTCTGAACATGTATTAGGGAAAAATGAACCCACGTATTTCTGACAGACACATGCTTCTCCAGATGCACTGCCTACAGTGCCAGGTTTTGAAGAAGGGAAAGCTTATAACTGGCAGTCAGGAAGAGAAATCCATCTTAAAAAGGTCTCTGGGTGCCTTTTCTTTGCACTAACCCTACAGAACACCCTAGAAGACATGGAACATGCTTGAAAACCTTCTCTCTGTGCAGAGCAAGAATTTTTTTTTGCTCTTTCTCTTGTGTCCATTCTTTCCACCTTTCCACAAATCCCACTTCCTTCAGCAATAATTTCTAGCCATGTTACCCCGGTTGGATTTTCCTGCTGTGAAAAGTGATTTTCACTATTCTGCTACTTAGTAATTATTAACACAACTTGTCCATATTCGTCAGTGGTATAACATAATTGATTTCACTTGGAGTCACACCAAGAATTAATGTGGTCTATTAATTTTGCAGAATGCTGTTGATATGCAAGTAGTTATGTTTTGCAGTTGCCAAGAGTGTTGATGACTCCTCCAGTTCCTAGGGCAGATACCAGTTGCTGTGGAGAGCTCTGCACTATCTCATCTAAGAAGATTTAATTGCATCTGGATAAAAGTTTTTGGAAGATATTTTTTGGACAACGGGCTTGTTAGACTTAGCGGTTGATTGTATTTAACAATTACTTTAAATTTTCTGAGAAAACTATGTCATTCCAGGGTGCATGATACTTCTAACAATACGTGATATCACTGTTGAGCCAATATTTGGGAAAAGGATGCATCAACCTTGTGTATGTAATGAGCCTACACTCCCTTTCACAACAGATCACTAAACTGTTTTTGCTTGTGTAAAAGTTATCAAGTTTGACCTAACACTTGAAGCAACCAGATTTCCCTGCAAGGCTTTTTCTCCCATATGTTGGTGGCCTTCTCATGTAAATGAAAATTTTTACATTTCTCTGAATAAAATACAGTGTGAATGACAGAATGAGAGGTTCGGTGCACCTAAGGTCTTTTAATTTGATACAAAAATTGATGTCGTGCTATGTCCATTGATCTTTGTTATTTTAAGGGCCTAGGATACTGTTAATGGTAAGTATTGAGGTTGCATGCGGTAGAAATTGAGAAAAAAAGGGAAGTCTAGCAGGCAAGAAGGAAGTATATCAAATTTCGACCATTTGGCAACACCCACGGGAAAATTATAGACTATTCATATTATGTGGATATTTTAATGAAAAAAACCAATTAATTAAATTTTAATCAATTACAAGGCATCTGTGTTAATGAAAACACATAGTTTGGATGAATGATCAAAGCTCCTGTAGCCATGTTTTATAATTGTATTGTATATTGATAGCTCACATTGGCTTCACAACCCAAAAGATTACAGACACAGATTGTTTGACAATACTAACAGCTCTGTGACTCAGAGTTCATGAAGCAGAAGTCTATTGATATTGGAGAATATGTGCAATTACTACAAGATTTATCAAAAGACCCTTGAACTCTGTACGCATTTATCACACCAATTCAACCAGGCACAGAGAATTGAGAAATTTGTAGCTGCAACTAAAATTTTTCCTTTTGGAACACAAACTTTGTTAAAAAAGTGCTTCCGAATAACCAGTCTGCACACCCAGAGGATAAGGTCATGTTTTCAGCCCAGCATGCCCTAGCTTTTTACAAAAAGGGCAAGGGGACAGTGCTGCTAAGAGCTCTATAAATAACCCAAGAGCAAATTTTCCCCATAGTTTGTCTGATCTGACTACGCTCTGCTATATATAGCTAAAGAGCAAGTATTTTTAAAAGATCAGAGGAAGAACAAGAATAAGCTCAGCACAGCAAAGCATATGTCTGAAATACAGGTTTGAAGTTCAGCAACTAACTGAATCCACGGACAATGGGAGATACCATCTCCTGTCCTGTAGAGAAAATCCCTGCTGATTTTCAGCCTCCAAAGAGCTTGCTGCAGGCAACAGGGGCTGAGGCTTCTGTTGAGGACAGCAGACTGCACAATCAGCAAAAGGGCATGAGTGAATCCTGGTCTTGCCCTCCACTTCACCTAGACCAGACAAGACAAGGACAGCATAGTTCCAATCCTACCTCAGGACCAGTGGCAGGGAAGAGGCAATTTGCATCTCTGGACCCAGACCTTCAAGTGAAAGATCAATCCAAGCCCATCAATAAGAGTGGGACTTTTAGTAGCAGTTTCAGTACATGGTAACTTGAATCCTGGTGCAGCCACAGATGAGGGCTTATTGTTAAAAGTGTCTCAGAGGCAGGTCAGACAGGCAGTTCCGAGGTCCTGTCCTATCTGCCAGTTTAAGCCTTCTCCTAAAGAGCTGTTCAAGGTGAAGCCCATCACCACCCTCAGTAGAGGCATGGGACAGTGCAGAGATAGGGCACCTTCAGAGGATGGGACATGATGGAAGGGCCAGCACCACACAGCTCTAGCACTACCCATGTAAAATGGAAAAGAAAAGGAAGAGGGGAAAAAGGAAAAGTTTCAACAGATCCATTCACATGATAATTACAAATTTGTAGCACAGCATTAAAAAGAACGTTTGTAAAGATTTTTTTTTTTTTTAAATCATGGAAGAGATGAAAAAATTTCCAGCAAATCTCTCCAGAATGAGATGCATGGATGGTTGTTTTCTCTAAAACCAGGTGTCTAGGCAGCATCCATAGAGTTCTGAGATGTGTGTCTGAAATAAAAATCAGATGCAAACCAGGAGCACACAGGTTTCATTTTGGGAGATGAAACCTGGACAAACCTTCAGGGAAATTAGCAAGTTCCCATGTGTGCTTTTAAGTGAATGACCATCATGCTCACTTTATATACACCAATTAACCTTGCATGAAGATTACCACTGAGGAAGCACTATTATTCTAGTGTAAAACCAGCATGAGACCAAACTGGGTTAAGTGAATTATTCTTCTCTACAGTCTCTCACTTCTTATACCTGTTATACAAGTGAGAAGGCCAGACCCTGGATCAGAATAGCTCCACATGCTGGAGCCACACTAGATTATACAGGGGGCATAAAGGTAGTGCAAAGAGCTTTCCTTCAGTGACATTTAATGCCTAAGCCTTTGGGACAAGGAAGCGTTAGGCATAGGTTCATGTCACCTTTGTGGGGTAATGGCTGAGGTGTGTTCACACCAACTAGGAGTTTGGCAGTGGGAAATGGGTGGGAAAGGATTATGGGGAGATGTGGAGGAGAGGGGAAATGCTGCAACATGTGCCAGCAGCTAGACACTAACTTCTATTTCTACTACAAATCTTTCTCCTTTCCTCTAAGAACCATAAAATGGTTTGCACTGGCCCCATCCAACCTGGTGTTGAACNCGGCCACACTGCCCTGGATGTAGCCCAGGACACAGCTCTCTTTCTGACCTGAAATCACACTTTGCTGGATCCTGCTGAGCTTCTCCCTCACCAACACCCCCAAGTCCTTCTCCCCAGGACTGCTCACAATCCATTCTCCACCCAGCCTGTATTTGTGTTTGGGATTACCCTGACTCAGGTGCAGGACCACGCACTTGGCCTTGNTCTTTTAGTTTAAAACCATTCCCTTTTGACCTATCACTACATGCCCTTGTAAAAAGCCTCTCTCCAGCTTTCTTATAGGCTCTCTTCAGGTACTGGAAGGTAATATAAGTTCTCTACAGAGCTTTCTCTTCCCCAGGCTCTACAGGCTCTCGCATCCTGTCTTCATAGGAGAGGTGCTCCAGCCCTCAGATAACTTTCCCAGACTCCTCAGGATCTGCTCAAACACGTCCATGTCATTCTTACGTTGGGAACCCCAGGGCTGGATGCAGCACTGCAGGTGAGGTCTCAGCAGAGCAGAGCAGAGGGGCAGAATCCCCTCCCTGGCCCTGCCGGCCACACTGCCCTGGATGTAGCCCAGGACACAGCTCTCTTTCTGACCTGAAATCACACTTTGCTGGATCCTGCTGAGCTTCTCCCTCACCAACACCCCCAAGTCCTTCTCCCCAGGACTGCTCACAATCCATTCTCCACCCAGCCTGTATTTGTGTTTGGGATTACCCTGACTCAGGTGCAGGACCACGCACTTGGCCTTGTTGAACCTCATCAGGTTCACACAGGCCCACTTCCTAAGCCTGTCCTCTGGACTGCCCTCCACAGCCTACACAGACTGAATGGGCAGGTCTGGAGCCATGTATACAGCAGAGCTAAGCAGCAGGACCTCACTGCCTGGCCATAGTGGCAGAGATGGCATGAGGAATCAGCACCTTCATCCTGGAATCACCAAAAAGGTGAGATTTCTCACATTCACACTAGTCCCCCTCCTGTCAAAAGCAGGTGCAAGGGTTGCAGGATATCATGGTCCTAAGAGCAGGACTAACACCTTCTTTCCCACACTGTAAGACCAACAGGCAGACCATACAGTTATCAGAGCAGCCCTGCCTGAGGGAGGAATGTTCACAGGTTCTGGTTTAGGCACTTTGGGTATCACCTTGTTCCCATTTCAGCATGCCATACTTTTCACTTTTTACTCTTTTTTTTTCTCTGTGAACAAATTGTCACATTTCAAAAAGCTGGCATGAGTTTTGGGGAATGCACAGCACTGGTCTTTGCTAAACCCTAAACTGTGCTCTTAAATTCTCACACTGAGAGGAAGAGTCATACCATTAGCTCTGAACTCAACAGGTCTAGTTAATCCAGCAAAAGTCAACAGAGGAGTATCAAACAACACTATGTTTTTTTCCAGTAGTGGAAGAATCCACTAGCAGCCCATCGGGATGAGAGATGCCCATGAGTCAGGTGGAGGGTCCCACAACAGCCACTGCCAAGTCCTGCAGGGCTGTGAGAAATGGGTGAAACCCCTCTGTCACCCCAACTGGAGACAGGCGCTGGTTAGGCAAGGTACAGAAATTTTAGTAAAGGGATCAATGCAATCACAGTGAGCTCACACAGCAGCACATGGTTATGTTTATCTTTTGAGCCATTAGATCAGCTCAAAAAGTTTTCTGTTTAAGGGGAATTCTTGAATCCATTTGCAGCTCAAAGAGCAGACCCCAGTGGCAGAAGGCATGATGGAAACCCGCTGCCTTCAGAGCCCTTGGTCCCAGGGTGGGGCTGCAGAGGACGCTGGGGTGGGATTGCAGAGCTATCGCATGCAGGATGGCCCCTGGACACAGGAGCTGCAGAGAAGCTGAAGGAAAGGCATCTACAGTCAGGGCCATCAGCAAAGGCTAGTTTTATAAATTGAAACAACAATAATAATGGCAGAGGCATGACAAGCCTGGTTGCAGCTGGTTGGGATTCAGCAGGCTTTATGTTGTTTTGATTTGCCTGACATTCGGCTGGTGGGATGCTTGTATGGGCACACATGTGGGTGGGAAGATAAACACAGCTGAGCAAATCTGGTCCCTCATCTTGCTTTTGCACAAGCAAGTGGGCTTATCCTTGGCTCAGATAAGAGCCATGGCCACCCTCCCTCCCACATCCAAAAAGGTGCAGCTGTATTTAATGGCAATTTATCACAGGAGCATTTGTGGCAACTTTGCTGATGTTTCTTGCTATAGACAAAGCACAAATGCTTTTAATGCTGTGTCAAGCTCATGAAACTCAGACAACTGAGAAGTAAAAAAAAAAGGTACGGAATCACTCAGGGAGAGAAGAAGGGAAAAAGAGCATCATATTGACAGACAAAATAGGATTGTTTAAATAGGATTTTTCCTTGTCAGGTCAAGGATCCCCTTCAGGAAACCTACTTTCAGCTAGGTCTTTATTGCAAAAACTGGGAAGACTTCAGTCAAAGCCTATATTTTTGATCTTATGGTGTGTTAATGGCAACTGATTGCAAACAGAAACTGTGCCTGAAAGAAGACCTGGCTCCAGGGGATTGGGGAAGAGAGAAAGAGAGAAAATATTTAGCCATTAGAAGGAGAGAAAGAAAATGTGTGAACAGACTGAGGAAGAAAAAACATCCTCCTATGGTAAATTTTTTGCAGTACTCCAGCCTCTTCAGATACACACTCTGCATGTTTTATCTGTCCCTGTTTTGAATTAATGGCTTGACTTCTTCCAATTCCATAACATTTAAAACAAAGACAACATATCTTTCCCATAACTTATATAGAAATATGATAGAAAATTACCTTAAACTGACAGCAATAAAGACTCTGTATTCTGTCTTCCCCCATAGCTTCTAATAATTAGAATTTTTTCATGATGAATAGTAAAATGAATTATAGGAGCCACAAGCCTCCCCAGGGGTTAATAAATGAGCACAGATGGCTGAAAAAGCACAGCCAAGACTGTGCCTCACAGTGGATCCAACGTTGTAAACCCAGTCCTACTACTACCAGTTTGCTAATTCTCCCCAACAACACCTCAGTGCCCTGTGAAATTCAGTTTTAGAGCACCCAATACATCAGAGATAGTAGGAGGTGGTAACCCTCAAACTACCATTAATCCCTTTGCCACTGGTTCCTCCTCCTGCTCTCTTGTTTCTGCCATCCAAGTGGTCTGTGTGTAAATGCTTCCTAACTCATTTTGTGTCTGCCAAGGCACTTCGGATCATGTCAGCTACCTAGATCAATTTGATGGACACGTAACAACTCCACCAGGAGGGAGGCAGTAAGCTTTTCACTAGCACAACAGCTTCAAGAATATTCAACTACTTATTTACATCTATTAACATTCACAGTTTGTTGCAAAAGACTACTTTACCTCCAGTTCTGCTATCTGTGCCCCTGTCAGCAATATCCTCATTAATTAGAATGCAATGAGGGTAAGTACTTAAGCAACAGCACAGCAGGAGGTGGAAACCTGAGGTGCTTTGTGCCCATCTGTGAGTTGGAAGGGAACCAAGGGATTTCAAAAAGTAAGCATAAAACAGGGAATATAGATGTTCAAAATGAAGATGAAAGTGGCAACCATGACACTGTTTGCCTCAAGCTTGCCTGAACAAGAAAAATCCTCCATATTCATGTAAATGGGAAGTGAATGGAGCCTTACTGATATCAATTTACTTAACCAAACGGTGCAATATATCAAATATAATTCATCTTGCCTTTTGACTCTGCTGTGCTACATAAGGTACGTGTTACATACCACCATATAAAAATTTTACTTTTTTCATTTATTTATTATTGGTTGTAGTAGAAGTAACTACTTAAATTATTCCTTGTATATTGTTTGGAAACAAGCGTGTAATTAAAAAACTAATTTTTCAGCTCTCATTTTTAAGCAAAATATACGAAAGCTCTTTGGTGAAGACAAAATTTGTCATTCAACCAGCACCAAAAATAGGATCCATCAACAATATGGTTGGTATGTCTTCTCTTGCAGAAAACAGTCTTAAAAGTGAGCTAGAATTCACAGAACTCACACAAAAACAAATGACTTTTATGGACACAAAGACTGCTAGAATTTTTTGAATTAATTATAACATGACTCAGTTTTAATCCTGATATTCCACTAATGGAGAGTCTTGTTTGTCATAAAAGGAGGTTTTTCCACATGGAGTGGGATTTCCCCTCTCTACACCAGGGCTTCTTTTCCACCTCATTCAGGGGAAGGGGACTGGCCTGGATCAGAGTGTGGCTCCTTGTGGGTCATGGATCTGACTAGCACAATATGCAACACAAAACATCACAGAACCCTTTCCCCCTACCCCAGAGTCAAAGAACAGTTTGGGTCAGAAGTGACTTTTAAAGGTAATCTAGCCCAAATCTCCTGACAATTACCAAGGACATCTTCAATTAAACCTGGTTGCTCAGAGCCCCATCCAGCTTTACCTTAAATCTTCCTAGGAATAGGTCACCTCTCTGGGCAACTTGTTTCAGTGTTTTACCACCTTTATTGTAATAAATCTCTCCCTTATATCCAGAATCAATCTACCTTCTTTTAGTTTAAAAAAATTACCCCTTCTCCCATCACAACAGGCCCTGCTAAAAAATCTGTCCTCATCCTTCTTACAAGCCCCCTGCAAGTACTGGAAGGCTGCAAAAAGATCTCCCTGGAGCCTTCTTTTCTTCAGGCTGAACAAATCCACATCTCAGCCTGCCTTCATATGAAAGGTGTTCCAGCCCTCTAATTATTTCTGTGGCCCTTCAACATGTCCATGTCTTTTCTGTGCCAAGAACCCCAGAGATGGATGCAGGACTCCAGGTGAGGTCTCATTAGCAAGGAATAGAGAAGCAGAATCATGTCCCATGATCTGCTGGCCATACAGCTTCTGATAAAGACAAGAATTAAATATATTGTGGATTTTGAAAAAAACAAAGGATTAACTAAAGAAATTTTCCACTCCACCAGGAAAAATTAAAGGTAATCCATACCCTACTTTACTACTTTCCGGGCTTCAAGCCCTTGTTGCTGGGTCATGTCCATCTTTTCATCCACCATAACCCCGAAGTCCTTCTCAGCAGGGCTGCTCTCAATCTCTTCCTCCCCAACCTGTGTTGATAGTGGTGGTTGCCCTAACCCAGGTACAGGCACCTTGCACTTGGACATGTTGCACCTCTTGAAATTCCCACTTCTCCAGCTTATCCATGTCCCTCTGGTTGGCATCCCATCCTTCAGGTGTGNCCCTGGAGCCTTCTTTTCTTCAGGCTGAACAAATCCACATCTCAGCCTGCCTTCATATGAAAGGTGTTCCAGCCCTCTAATTATTTCTGTGGCCCTTCAACATGTCCATGTCTTTTCTGTGCCAAGAACCCCAGAGATGGATGCAGGACTCCAGGTGAGGTCTCATTAGCAAGGAATAGAGAAGCAGAATCATGTCCCATGATCTGCTGGCCATACAGCTTCTGATAAAGACAAGAATTAAATATATTGTGGATTTTGAAAAAAACAAAGGATTAACTAAAGAAATTTTCCACTCCACCAGGAAAAATTAAAGGTAATCCATACCCTACTTTACTACTTTCCGGGCTTCAAGCCCTTGTTGCTGGGTCATGTCCATCTTTTCATCCACCATAACCCCGAAGTCCTTCTCAGCAGGGCTGCTCTCAATCTCTTCCTCCCCAACCTGTGTTGATAGTGGTGGTTGCCCTAACCCAGGTACAGGCACCTTGCACTTGGACATGTTGCACCTCTTGAAATTCCCACTTCTCCAGCTTATCCATGTCCCTCTGGTTGGCATCCCATCCTTCAGGTGTG
>VWZQ01011639.1:475230-485288 GCA_013397015.1 Myiagra hebetior
CACAGAGGTGTTACCAACCTCTCTCATTGGCCCAGTTTTGGCCAGCAGCATGTCCATCTTCAGAGCCATCAGCTCTGCCAGACGTGGTGGGAAGCTTCCAGCAGCTTCCTCACAGGAGCCATCTCTGTGGCCCCCTGCTACCTAAAACCAAGCCCTGTCAAACCAATACAGGTGTTGTGGGGGACCTTGTTAAAGGCTTTACAGAAGTCCAGGACATCCACAGCCCTTCCACTGTCCACTGATGCTGTCACTCTGCCACCAAAGGCCACTGGGTTGGTCAGGCAGGACTTGCCCTTGGTGAAGCTGTGCTGGTGTCTTGAATCACCTCTCTGCCTTCCATGTGCCTTAGCACAGCTTGTAGGAGGATTTATTCCATGATCTTCTCAGGCACAAAGTGGAGGTTGACAGGTCAGCAACTCAGCTTTAAAACCAGCTCTGCTTAACCATCGGAACGACTGCAGAATCAACAAAATCTGAGTTTTGGCGCTGTTCTTTCCATATAGGGGCTAGCCCAGAAACAGCCACAAGAGTGGGCCTTCCCTGCCAAATCCACAGACTTTCTAGCCATCTGTTGGTTGGATTCAACTGAGAATAAGTGCTTTTCTGCCAAAATTCATCTGATTGGACCACAACTTCAGGACGTTTCCAGCAGCAGCTGGATCCTATATCCAGGTGTAATAAAAGGAAAGGACTTCAGTAACTCACAATGTTCTGACAAGCAGCAGTGAGTGTAACCATTCTTTGGTAGATATAGTACCCAGGCATCATCAATCATGTAGTCCTGCTGGGTACAAACTAGCTGACCACTCCACCCAAAATCTATGTGGTCAGAAAGTACTCAAGATAAAAGAAGTCATTTGTTTCCATATGTAGTATTTGTTTCCATAGGTTGACATAATCTATCATCTATCAAAAGCAATTACCCACATTGTCAGGATTATCTAGGACATGAGGTACAAAACAAGAAGCAACAGAATAAATGTAGAAACTTGCTGACATGAAAAGGCAAACCAAAGCATTAACGGCAGAAATTTAGCATTCCCGCAGTAATAATTAAATGTAATTCATAGCCTACTTTACTACTTGTTGATTTATTCAAGTTTACCAATGTATTGGCTCATATAAGACTCTGCCTCAGGAATTCAATATCTGTTGGCTCTGGTGAACCTTTATTAAATATAAAGCTACTATAAAGGAGACCAAATTGGATGTCCTCTTCAATCCATTCCTGATTATAGGGTGGGCCCCTGTGCTTATTTTTCACTGTAGTTTAAAATATTTTTCTGGGAACTTGCAAGCCAAACACAATGGTTGATCATTGAAGGTTAAGAGATGGAGCAACCAAGTACTTGTAAAAAGATCCAAGCCAGTGAATATTTGCTGTAACAGAGAAATCATACCAAATGTGATTTTTATAGCTGGATTGACAGTGCATGCACAAAGCAGACAACTCCTACAGGCAGTAACATGCTGAAGTGCAGGAAAGAGGCATTTTTTCCACCCCAGAGTCCTGGCCACCCATGGAAGAAACTAGAGAGCAAGCTGAGAGGGAACATGGGCCCTGGTGATGAGTAGTGCTTCCTGCACTCCCAGCCCAGCACCCAGCTGCAGCAGCACACCCATGTCTGCAGAACTTCTCCCCAGATGTAGCTGAGCAGTCTGCACACATTGGGACAGCAAAATCTAATTTTCCCTGAGCTGCAGAACTCCCTGGCCCAGATGTGCTTTAAATAATGGGACTATCTGTGGTGGAGCAGAAAGGAATTTGGAAATCACAACTCTCCCTGGAGCAGAGGGGGAGCACAATCACCACAAAATGGCCCAGCAATGGTTAATGGCAGTTAGCCAGAGCTTTATTCCTTCTCTTCTTAACAAAGATGGGTCAGATGTTTCCAGCTAGAGTATCTCTGATATAGGAACTTCATTCCTCCAATCAAAATAATTGTTTGTATCCTGCCATTATAAATAAAGTTTTAAAGGATTGCTGATTTTAATTTTCTCCATAACATTTCATTTTCAGATGTACTGCCAAAACCACTAACACAAAACCAGAATTACATAAATAATCAAACTATGCATTCCATGTCTGAATTAAGGGTATGTTATTTTTGTCATCTGTATTTAGAAACAAATTATTTTCTACATTATATTTATTGGAACACAAAAATATAAATCTTGTCATTACTAATAAAAAATAATAATGATTTATGTTTTGTGCTTGACATGAAAATACCTGCTTCTGCACTGAACAGAAAAACCTTAATTCCATCAAGCTGCTATCACAACCTCTGCCATAAGTGAATGTCTTGACTGAATTACAGCTCTTCAGCTCCTTTCCATCATTTATTTCATCAAAGATACTTCTAAAAAAAATATTGCCTTCATTCAAAAATAAATCTGTCTGAAAACAACTCCTGAGACCTCCACAAAAAGTGATTAAATAATGGTGTCTGGAAGCTGTTGCCAAGCATAAGAAAACTCAAACAGAACATGATTTTGATCAGTATGGTCCGTACTACCACCTCACCAAGGGCCTGGCAATATTTGCATTTTGAGTTTTGAGATCAGGACAAAGTGCAATCACACAGTAGGGACAAAACTTTGCAAAAGCCAGGATGCAAAATTTCCTTCATCTGAAAAAACTCAGAGAGGACATCCAGGTAGAATTCCCCAATCACCCTGGAAAAACTTTGCAATTTCTATTTTCACAAATATTTGGAAAGTTGTCTTGGTAGCCTCAATAATTTAATCCCAGACACCAAATTTGACTCTGATTTGCACAAGAGAATAATCTGGATTTTTCTAGTAATGCCACCCTGCAGTCTTTAGGGTTATATATGTGATGAAGCACAGGCTGTTTCCCCTGCAGCCCAAGCAAGTGAACTTTGGAGCTGTAGCATGGGACCATTGGCATTATTAACCTGTTGACTGCCAAAGATCACAGAAAGTATCATTAAAGTTTTAAAAGACTACTAAAATCAAGTCCAAATTTGACCAAATACCACCATTCCACTAAACCATATAATGAAGTGCCACATACAAATGGTTTTTGAACTCTTCTAGGGATGGTGACTCAGCCACTTCCCTAGGCAGTCCATTCCAATGTTTAACCACTCTTTCAGTGAAGAAATTCTTCTGAATATGCAATATAAATTTCTCGTGGTGCAACTGGAGGCCAATTCCCCTTGTCCTATCACTTGTTACCTGGGGGAAGAAGCCAACGCCCACCTGGGCACAGCCTCCTTTCAGGCAGTTGTAGAGAATGATAAGATCTCTCCTGAACCTCCTTTTCTCCAGGATAAACCCCCCCAGCTCCCTCAGCTGCTCCTCACAGGACTTGTGCTCCAGACCCTTCCCCAGCTCCACTGCCCTTCTCTGGACTCCCTCCAGCACCTCAATGTCTTTCTTGCAGTGAGGGGCCCAGAACTGGACACAGCACTCGAGGTGTGGCCTCACCAGTGCCCAGTACAGGGGGACAATCCCTGCACTGGTCCTGCTGGCCACACCATTGCTGATCCAGGCCAGGATGCCATTGGCCTCCTTGGCCACCTGGGCACACCCTGGCTCATGTTCAGCTGCTGTCACCAGCACCCCCAGGTCCTTTCCAGCCCCTCTGTCCCAGCCTGTGGCACTGCCTGGGGTTGTTGTGACCCAAGGGCAGGACCTGGCACTTGGCCTTGTTGAACCTCCTACCACTGGCCTCAGCCCATGGATCCAGCCTGTCCAGATCCCTCTGCAGAGCCTTCCTGCCCTCCAGATCAACACTCCCACCCAACTTGGTGTCATCTGCAAACTGACTGAGGGTGCCCTTAATCCCCTTGTCCAGGTCATCAATAAAGATATTATCATATGATCCATTACTGAACTGTCAATATGGGTGCAGGCACCTGTCCTCAAGTAAGAGAAATGCACATTGCCTGTTCTTTTATTTCCATTTTACCAGCAGTATCAAAACCTAACCCTGTCTTTATTTTCTTTCAAACCATGGACAAGTAATGAGTATGTGTGTGTGAGTATGTGTGTGTTCTCTGTCACATGCAATCCCTCTGAAACCTGTTAGATAAGTAGAAACACTGTCTTTTTACAGAAGTCAGTATAAATCAATTTATCAAAGACTACACTCAGGAAGAGATAAAAAATTCAGATATATCAAAATAATATCACTATCAGTATGAGAAAGTTGTTATGAAGCTTATGCACCCTTTACTGGTGAGTTACCGCCACATGCTGTAGGAGAGGGTTAACCACCCTCTACTGGGCGATGACACTTCTCCCATCCTCTCCCTAGGCAGAAGACCTGTCCTCCCAAGACCTAAGCTATCTCCTAGGACAAGAACCCTTTGTGGATGTGCACCATTTTCAGGTGCAGTCAGCAGTTACCCAATTTTATTATTTTAATAAATTATTACTCATTTTCATATGCCTTTGATTTGAGAGTTTCAAGACAGTGCTCAGAGAAAACCACTAAATGGAGTCATACAAGTCTAACCAGAAATTACTGGAAACATTAAGGGCAATTTATTCTTTCAAGATTATCTAGGCTAATTTTGCAGCCCTAAGAAGTTCAAAGGTAACTTGGACTAATCTGAAACGCTGGATGCTTCTTCAAACCAATCAGTAAAACAAACTAGTGCTTTTGATAGGCACTATTTACCACTACATAGGAAGAGACCATGCCATTCAAATATTACCTTGCTCATTCCATACCAGAACTCTCTTTCACAATATCTAAAGGCCACAAAACTATTTGGACTTTGGAGTACTCGGATCTCGAATTTGAAAATAAGAGTCTTAATTCACCCTCAGGCAGTATATCAAGTTTGGCTGAAGAGATCAAAGCAGAACTCCCTTTTTTTTTTTTAGTGTGCTTCCAAGTTGGCAACTTCTATGACAAGTTTCAGTGTGATATTATTTCAAATAGAAGAGATAACATACAGTATCATGCAAACCAAATTGCTTAGTAGAAACTGAGGGAAAAAATACATCTAGATAAGTACATCCTGTGATGGATGAACAACTGGCTGACAGGTCAGGCACAAAGGGTTACAGTGAATGGGTTACATCAGGCTGCCAACTGCTCACTATAGTTGTTCTGAAATAAGTTGAAACAAGTGAACTAGCAGAAATCTGTGATGGCTATGGTGTTATATGACCTATGAAATCCTTTTACCTAAACTTGTATCATATAGTTAAATTTGGCAGATCCAGGACACTTTTTCATTGTAGGAGAATTTCACTTTTTGAAATTCTAAAAAATGTTAAGAAATGAGAAAATGAAAACATTAAAAAAATAATATGAAAGCTGTCTCCCTGACTGATCAGCTGAGGTGCCTGGAATACAATACAATTCCTGGGTCTTGGAGATTACAGGTGAGTGGACAGGATGAAATCTATTATCTTTCTCTACCCTTAAGCACTTTCTCTGGATATTATTTTCTTACATCTTACAGATTATGACCACTTCTGTCCCAGAACACTTCAGCTAAAGAGTTTTGCTTTATAAAATCAAATTTCATCAAGGTGCTAACACTAAATAGGATTTACAAGTCAGCTAAGTCTCTAACAGACCAATATTCTCTGTATTTTACAAAATTTATGCAGAGGCAGGAAGCCTGCAACTGCTTCACTGGCTGTGAAGTCTTCAGTGTTCCATTAAAATGGAGCAGTGTAGGTTGGTAGGGACTGCTGGAGGCTGTGATCTCCTTGCCCTGCTCGAAGCAGAACCAACTTCAGAGTCAGATCAGATTTCTCAGGACCATCTTCAGTCAACCCTTGTAACATTTAAAATGCAGGTTACTATGTGTAGTGAAAAAGGTTAAGACAGGAATAGAAAACACCAATTTTAGTGAGGCTATTGCCCTATTGCTGTTGGTTTCTAGTGGTATGCACAGTGGCCAGGATAAAGGCAGCAGGAAACCATCTACATCCATCTACAAAAAACACTTTTTTCTTGTTCTCTGACGGGAGTTCTTTGCCCTTTTTAAGCCACCATGGCTGCCATGCCCCCTTACCTCCATCTAAATACACACACTGCACCAGCAGGGGCTGTGGACAGCCAGGACCACTCAGGCATGTGGTATCCTGCAAGTGTCCTGCAAGAACACCTTTATATCTTCCCCTTGCTCTAGAAAAAAGGTAAAGTTAAGTGAGACCTCTCCCCTTTCTTTGCATGGGTGCACACCCAAGTACCTTTTAGTTTTGATGATTCCTCTAAATAACCTTGTAACATAGTTGTGGGGTTTTTTCAGTTCTTTACACTGTAGAGTACCACTGCACTCTCAAAAAGAAACTGAGTCAAGTGCATGCTCGAGATACACCAAAAGGATTTTCATCCTGTCTAATGTTAAAAAAAACCCCAAAACTCAGATTCTCAGCTTGCATAAGTCAATACAATTTCCCTGCTTTAGTAAAAACACTGCAGACTTCTGTCACCTGAGGATCCGCTCCACCATGCTATTAAAAGCTGTGAGAAACTGAGTCACAAAACATCTGCTAGAAATGTGTGAAAAAACCAGCAAAGCAAAAAGCTTTAAAATATTGAAGGCTGTCTGGAGCAAAAAAAGTTCACAGCACATAAGTACCATTTAAATTAATGAGGGACCCTGCTTTCAGAGGATACAGATTGCAAAGCCTTTGCAACAACAAGATAGCAGCAGCGTAGAAGTAGCATCTTATCAGTACTCACTTTGCTCTGCTCTGATAATCGCTGAGCACAGACATCATCGCAGTACAATCAAACAGATGCACATCCTACTGGTCCTAATTAGATTAAGATGGTTATTTTTCTATGTAGTAATAGCAGTGAAGTTGACCTGAGCAATCTACCACATCACTCAAGAGCAGAGAAACTCCTCTCGTAAACTTGTACAGGCCTTGAAGCTCCACCACGTATAATTCCCAGGGACACACTCTCAGCTAGCACATACTGATCCCACAGAGCTCTGCTGACTAATACCCACTGGGAATCTACTGAAAAGAAATAATGCCCATCAGCTTTGCAAGTGAGAGGCTCAAATAAAACTGAGGTTAAAATAAAAACTGAGAAGGAAAATTAGCCAGTGGAGGTTCATCTTCCAGTAAAGGTTTCTTTGCTATTTTAATGAAGCAAATCTATATAAGAGCTACACAATTGAGAGGATAAGAAAAGTGGTGACTGACATCTGTGCAAACTCTTGCTTGTTCCTCCTGAGTGCAGAGGGAAGATGGAGAGCTTCAGTACTCAGTACATGACCAGCTTCTTATTTATCTGAGCACCCACCAAGGGTGAACATAGGAGACAGGATTCTGGGCTGAAGGGACCTTCATTCTGTTGCACACTTCATGCAATCAGGGAAAGGAGGGCAAAACAGCTTCCTGGAGGTGAGATAGTGGCATTTTTTAGCAGTGATAACACTCACATTGCAGAGGAGCAACACTCTTGTCCGCAGCAGCAGACCTATGTCTGCAGACAAGGCATCAAGTCACCGTACAACACACCTACACCCAGTTAAGTTTGGTTGCTGCAGCCCCATTTCTGCTCACAGCATGTTCATCTGATCCAGTGGCTACAGTGGTACAGGTGGGGTGGTGAGGTCAGGTCACCAGGAAAACCCACCCACCCAGACTACACCACCTCTTACACAACCACCCCGTGGCCTTGCCCTCAGGAAAACACCATCTGGCACATGCCCTGACACACAGTTCTGCTTCCAGCCGCATGACAGCAGCACAACGAGCATGAAGGTGATGGGACTGGGAACTGCAGAGGTAGACCATCATGTAATCCGCCTCATGCCCTCCCCAGGGTGGGCATCACCCTACCCTGCCTAGGTGCAGAAAAAACCACCACATTGTATCTTAAAGGCAGAGACGTGTGGTAGCATGGTAACAGGGTTGGATCCTGCTGTACTAGGCTTCACACTCCAGAAAATCACAGGGAAAGAAGCAAAAGGAGAATTTGAAGTGTTTTACAATTTTTCAGACTTTTTCAGACTCACAGCATTTGCAAGGCTGACTTGAATTAAACCCAGTGGCCCATGTTGCCCCAGTGAAATCCAGAAGCCATAGTAAAGTCCTATATTTGATCCCAATACCATAGCATGACAAGTTCACGACCAGTTCATGTAACACCTAGTGAGGGGGCAAAACTAATGAGCACAAAATTAGCTATCATAAATAAACTGTGTCTAGCAGACCCCATCATTCTGCATTTTCCACTGTAGCACAGAGAAGAGTCAGCTGCATTACATCCTCTTAGCTGATAACAGCATGAACAGAAAGACAAAAATCAACTGTTGAAAATCTCCCTCTTCAGATTTGCAGCCACACTCAGTAGCATCACGTATTGCACATGTTCTTCTCCAAATAGAAACAGACTGATTTTCATCCCCAAAAGCTCCAATTTAGCCATTACATCATTTGAAGATGGGATACAGAGCAACATCCACAACTTAAAATCAGCAAAGGAAATTTTTTCTCATTGCTGAACCACAGCTAGTGCATCGTAATTTTGGTGGCAATAATGAATAACAATTAGTTAGTTAGTGGTGCATAGGGAGTTACAACACATGAGGGTCCCAAATGATGCTTAGCAAAGCCTCATTCTGTACATTGCTGAATCAATTTAAAGCCTAATTTATGGTCCATATAATAATCAAATTAACTTGCTATGGATTGTCATTATGTCCTACCCTCAGGAAATGCCTTAAATAAACACTCAGAGCTAAAGGAAGGATTCATTGCTAACCATATTAGCTCATGAGTGAGGACAAAATCCCAAGTTATAAATCAGGGTTGGTTCAACAGCAGCAACAATCTTGAGTTTTGCTCTGCTCTATAGGAGGCCTAATAAAAATGCATTTCCATAACGAACAGGAAAACAAGTAACGGATTTAGGAAATGTAATCACTCCAGCTCTCTTTCAGCAGCTAGCAAGCTCCTAAGGAAAAGTATGTGTGACATGAATTATTATGTTAATATCTGTGAATGATTGAAGCTCCCACCAGGAGTTTATGAAGAAAGGTGGCATACTCCAGAGAAACATGGAGCACTGCAGAGGCACCAACATTAAGCACAGCTGAATTAGAGCAAATGAACCCATAATTCCCCACAGGAAACTACGAAAATAAATACTGTTGTTTTAAAAGATATGGATATGTTTCCAGAAAATTGCAAGGAGACATAAATACTCTTTAAATAATAAATAAGTAAGAGTTTGCTCTGGAAAACAATTACATATCAATAAAGCCTTTTTGCTCAGTTGACTGTCTGCATGTACTCACAATAGACTGTGATCCCATGGGCTCACTTAGGTGACCTTGCAGAGCTAAGATGTTAGAGGGGCAGATATTTTGCCTTGTAGTTTTGCCTTTCCAGATGTGATCCTGTTAGTTTGACCTGGTTAGTAGGATCCCTTTATAATGCCCTGTATACTGCCTAACCCCCTTGGGTCTTTAGGCATATCACCTGTTGTAAAATGTTAGTAGCCAAGCTTGAAATTTTCTGCAGTCTAAAGTTTTACATGCACCTTAATTCTCCTTAAGACACCAAATTTTGGGTTTGCACTTCTCTTAGTTCTCCAAAGGGTAAAGTTGAAAAATGAGGAGTGAATACAGCAAAGCAGAAGAGCCTCCTACCTACAAACATAAGAGAGTCTAAAGGCTGTCAGACTGTTTCAGTGAGCAGCCTATAGATGAACTGGTACCTGGCTTCTGCTGCTGTCTCCAGAAAAAAAATTGGATATGTCTATGAAGGAGAAGGCAAACCCCTACTGCTAGGCAAGACAGAGGATGGATGGAGCAGGAGAGAGAGGCCAGTGGTGCAACAGGATCACATGGAGCCACATGAGGGCTGGAGCCAGGCTTGCTGCTGTGTCTCACGTGTCTCAGGCACAATGACCGAGAGTTTTCTCAAGGGGTAAAGAACAGTAAGAAAGAGCTGTCACAGAACTGTGTGAAGCCCTTGCACCCAGAGGTCTCGCAGGACCCCCACACTGGTCCCCAAGAAGGATGCAGCTGTCCCAGCAGCACAGAGGCAGCAGGAGAGGCAGGTGACCTGCACCGTGCATCTCCTGCCCCGCA
>VWZQ01011639.1:485360-507084 GCA_013397015.1 Myiagra hebetior
GGTCCCATGGACACTCAGCTGGAAGCTGATGCTCTGGCTGGAGCTCCTGAGGAAGAGGAGAACCATGCACCTCTCTCTTCTGCAAGGGCAGCAGTTTCCCCAGTCTTTGGTGAGCAGGTGAGAGCAGCAGGGGCAGAGAACCAGGTCACTGCCCTGCTTAGCTCTTCTTGCCTACCCAGCCCCTCACCAAGCCAGCTGGAAACCCTTGCCCTCAGCAGGCAGCAGGGAGAGGCAGGGGGGGAAACAATCATGCCAGTGCCAGAGGCCAAGGAGGGGGCCTGGGTCGAGGAAGAGGAAGAGTGGGAAGAATGCAGTGTCCTGGAACTGTCCCGGGGGAAGATGGCAGAGACCAAAGCTTCTGTACTGCAGAGAAGAGGGTCCCTGTGCCTGCTCCTCATGAGGCATGGGCTGAGTGCCTGCATGTGACCTGCACAGCCCCTGTTGCCCGCCCAGCCCTCACGTCCCAGGCTGGAAGCCCTCGGTGACCAGGCTCTCTGCAAGCAATGTCCCTCCCCCTTCAGGCAGGCCCTCCAGGCTTTGTGCAAGCTGCTCTGGTGGCCCAGCATGGTAGGATGGCCAGAGGATTAATGCTGCCAGCACCAGGCCAGTCCTTAGAGATGGCTGGCCCACAACCTGAGCAGTGTCCCAAGGTAAGGACATGGATTGGCTTTGCCATGGATATGTTAATAAATGTTGTTTTCCAGCTGTGCTTGCCTGGTCCATCTTAGCAGCAAGACAGGTTCAGGCAAGGCACCCGAGACTTTAAACTCAATGACTTCATGGTTGCTGTGGTTAAGACATCCACCAATTTCCACTTCAACCACAAGACCCTCACTGGTAACAGGAAAAAATGCACAGAGGGCACCTCTCCAGATCGGCTACCTGAGTACACATACCAAGAGATTATTGTCAAGTTATTGTTTTAGGAATCTCTTGGACCATTTGTACCAGCTGTGTGGTATTCACAGTTAACCTCAGCAGGTTGAATTCCCCCCATGAGGAGAAGGGGGTTTGATTTGGAGGTGTCCCTTAGTTTCTCAGTCATTGTCCTGGCTGGGTGGTCTGTGGTAGACTCCCATGATGACATCCACTGCATTTGTTTGCCCCTTAATTCTAAGCCAGAGTCTCTCAGCCATGCCATCACCAGCTGCAGCTCTGTGCATTCCAGCCCCTCCACTGCACGAAGCACACAGCAGTGCTGCATGCTCACACACTGCAGCAGTGCATGGCAACTCGTAACAGAGTTGGGTGCAGGTGTATGTACACCTGAGTTGCTCCTGAGTTAGGGCTCAGACTCATCATAATGCCTGCAAAAAGCTAAGTTCTTGGAGACTTACTGAGCAGGGAGCTACTGATATAAGCAATAAACACAGTGCAAATGCCTCAGTCTGAAAATACGCCTTCTGTGCTGGTGTCTCAGCCAAATGAGAGGCCCCAGCTCAAACTTCAACACCTTATCTGTAGTTACACACTTGCAGACCTGGCATTGGTTAAAAACCAGGGACTTCAACTGCTTATATGTATCAGTAGCTACATACAAGTGTATGTAGCTTTGTGACCTTATTAGAGTTTTCAGCATGAAATCTGTCCCCTGTCTGAGCCAGAGTGTTGTTGCAGATCTCCAATTAGTATTTAATTATCAATATGTCAGTTTTAACTGTTATACCAGTAGTAAAATGTTCACTATCATGTTAAGAAGTCAAAGCAGTTTCCTGTCCAGTTTAGGAGTCTCAACAACTCAGTTAATACCCTAATCAGGAATAGAAATTATGCTGAAGGGAAACTGGTGTTTGAGGGATACATGGTAATGCTACATTTATGGAAAGTTGAGTTGTGGAATGAGCTGACTCTGCTGATTTTACCCATGGGTGCATCATGTTAAATGTTGGATCATGCTGAAGCACACAGAAAACAAAATTATCACCTTGCAGAACAGCTTCTGTGTTCTCTGTCTGCATTTCAGTTTACACCTAGATGAGTAGAAATAAACTTATTTGTGACTCCATTTGTCCTCTAATACCCATAGCTAGTTGCCAAGTCACTTTAGTACCACAGCTAGTGTTGTAGAAGGAGCTAGAAGTGCCTGACTACATAAATGTTAAGTATAAACCACAGCCTTCTCACTGAAGCACTTTCCTCTAACACACATCCAAAAGTGACACACCAGTTCAGTCTCTAGGGTCATCCAAACTCTGCATTCATGCTAATCCAGGCAAGTATTGATGGGGCCCACAAGGAAGAGCTGGGCCGTGAAAACCATTGAACAGCAACCAGAGTAGAAATTTTAGCCGTTATGAACATGAAGCAAATCTGCCCTTATATTGCTGAATATATGCTCCCCATACTTAGCGCAAAATCCCTCTCAGGAAAGCTCTCTGGCAGTTGGAATCAGAGTGTGAGAGACCTCACTTCACCACAGTTTGTCTCCTGCCTCTTGACTAGAAGCATTGTCTTTGTGCTTCCTTCAAAACACTAAATGAAAACTCAGTGAAAAGAGAATAACAGCTTCCCTTTTGTGACAAGAGTGTTGCAGATGTGACTATACTCCAGAGGTATTCAAGCACTACAGCAATAGGGCTGTGATAGAAAGCTGGCTAGAAATTAAGTGTTTCAACAACTTTTGGCATGAAATCTTTCAAAATTAATTTTTATAAGTCATTTATTTTTGACTGGTTTTCAAACCTTTTAAAATATCAGCTTTACAAATGAGACTTTTTAATCCAGATGAATTACTTTGACAGATCCCGCATTAGATTTCATAATACAATTCCATGGCATGTTCTTATTTTTAGGGGAGAGGAAGAGTGGTCCATTTACAACTTTCTTACAAGGTAGAGAATTGTTCCTGAATACTTACAGGCATATTCTTCAGAAAGAAGGATGAATAAATGGCATTCTGACTGAGAGAAGGAACACAAACCCATAAAAACTGTGTGTATGTCTATATATATTAAACATTGTTCATGCTAGGTACATGTGGTAAAAACACTGTTTAAAATTCAGAAAGAACCTCTCCTTTCTCTTGTTTCAGTTCAAGTTTTTTTTCAATTTTTTCCCTTCTTTCTGCTTTTCTACTCTCCTCTTTATTATTATTATTGTTGTTGTTATTATTGATGACATTGTTGCTTCTACTCTTTATTTTTTCATTGTTTTAAAGCTATTTTTAAAAAATTAGGCAGAATACTTTAATCCTGCTTTTTATTTTACTTCAGCTTGGAAATTCTACATTGAGCACAAATAGTGTTTAACCTTCAAGTTCATGAATCATGCTGAAGACTAATATAATGAAGCTGAGAAAGAAACCTTCAAAACTTGAGGAGTTTTCTACACAAGTGGTTGAAGAATAATTGATAAATTAATCATCTAACCATATTTGCCTTGCATTTAATAGGTGTTTAAAAAGGACATGTAAAAATTGTGTTTAAAACACTAATAATAATACCTTTTATTCTACAGGTAATACCACACAGAAGACTACTTCTAATAAACGTTTGGAAATCAGTAGCTCTATCTCATCCAGCATGCCTGAATAATGGAACTTGATTTCTGTTCTGGCCCAGGATCAAGCACCACAAATGTGTCTAGATATTTTTTTCTTACTGCCTGTTAAAGCCACTCAAACAGATGCTGATACTGTTAACCACTTTGTTTTTCTCCCCTTTTATGTCATCTAAGTTGTTCTCTAGAAAATAGTTTTTTAAAAAAATCTCTTAATGATCTGTTAAAAAAATAATAACTCAAATGTGGACAAATATATTTTCTTAAAATAAGATATTTTAAGAAGGACCAGGCTCCTACAGTCAAAATGTGTAGAAGACTTTGATTCACTTACTGTGGGATTGTGAGGACAGTTCAGCTCACCCCATCCCAGGAAAAATGAAGTGACTGCAGTTTTCCTTGGTCTCCCATGGGTCACCTGCACCCAGGCACCCATCCAAACAATTGGTGTGTGAGGTGGCAGTGCAGTACCACTGGCTGCCAAGCCCTGGCACAGCTCTTAGGTTTGCTTCTGGTGACAACAAACTGTGTTCTGTGTGTGCCTTTTGAACCCCAGGGATCTGACAGGATATTTAACTTACAGGCTAAATTCCTGCTTCCCATTGTTCTGTTGTTTTCTTTATCAGGATGTTTCATGGCACCCCTCCAGTATCTCCTCATCTCTTTACAATAGATTCAGGCTTCGGTTTATTCTTTGCCTTCTTGCTATCAAGTTCTTTGGATGAATTTACTTCTACAATGCCATGTAGTGATTAACCTATTCATTTCATTAACTCTCATCTTTTTGTTTCTGCTAGTGCTTTCACATGTAGTTTTCATTCATCTTCACAAGGCCTCAGGGCTTCTGTTACTCTGACCTGTCAAAGAGCATCACTCTCACCGATGTCCAGCCATGACTGGGAGGTGAGTACTGCTCCCCGCAACCAGCATGACCACCCTGCTTCCAGGAAACAGAAAAGAGCTGTACAGATGTGAGCAGTACACATTGCTACATGCCCTCAGTGCCAGGCAATAGCCCAGGGTCTCCACTATTTATTAGTGACAAACAGCCATATCTGTATTTTTGGCGAGAGATGAGAGAGGGCCAGGAGCTGTCTCATGCATTTGGATACATTGCTGCAAGATCTGCTTAGCAGTCTGGGCAATCTCTGGCTGTTTTGACCATTCCAAGTGGATCCTCCCATTACCAATCAGCTACAAATATGGCCAGTCCTAGATGGCAGGAAAGAGATGGAGTTGATCACAACAAGAACCACATTTGCATGTTCTACACTTAAGTGCCAGATATTATTTCACCTTTAAAATAGTAGGCTGTTCTACACATTTCCTACAAAATAAAACTTAGCCCATGCCAGTAGTGGGAAAATTCATTTGCTCATATCTGAATGTGCTCTGAAATGCTTCAAAAAAACTGAGACCAAAGCTTCTGTTGTAGAGAGACCTACTGAGAAACAGGTTTAAACCCTCACTGCTACAAAGGAGTTGATCTGTATCATGATACTGAACCTGAAGAGGCATCATGCATCCAGACTGTTAACATAATGCCAAGCTACAGTGTGCATTTCAAATTTGGCAGAAGAGAGTCACCCTTTAAAATCACCACTTTGGAAAAGTTCTGAACTCTGGCTACAGTCTCACCTTTTCAAATACACTGTTGTGACATTAATTATGATACCATTTAGCCACAGAATCATAAACAGTCACTGAGAGAGCAGGCAATTTCCAATACTTTTCCTATCCCTGCTGGTTTACAAAGGTTTTAAAAAAGAAGCTGCAGTGATAGCAAGTTTTAATAGTAGAGGCAGAAGGAAAGCAGAAAACCCAGATCTGCTATGAGTACATATAGCATGTCACTAATATAGCATCTCTACTAATACATCTTTTCATGCAAATTGTCTTTGTATCTCTCTCCAAACATGCACATGGATATGATGAAGAATTATGTCATCTCGGAGACTTAGTTTTTCAAGAAGACAAGGTAGAAAACAAAAATGAAATCACAGCAGTCCTCCCAAAGGAAATAGCCTCCATCTCATTTGTCTATGTGAACATAAATCTACCTAGGTCACTGCAAGATTAAAATAAGTTAAATAAGTTTATGATCCCAGGAAACAAACAGAGAAAGATTTCCCAGCATAAATTGAGGCATAATATCTAAAGCACTTAAGGGAATAAAAAGAATAAATCAAGTAATTAAGATTTTCAAACTAAAGAACTGTAGGAGCACCAGAAAAGGAGTTAAGTTCAGCAGCAGCCTGGCTCCAGCTGAACCCACCTGTCCCTGTACTTGCTGAACTGATGACTAATGAAGCACAAGTGCTACAATCCCCTCAGCAATTCCTTCTCACTATAGACCCAAGGCTCCCACTGACTGCAGTGTGGCCACATTTTTCTGTATGCCCCTGCAGAGAGAGTCTTTCCTTTTCAGAATCAAGTGTCGATGTACAGCACAGGAGCCGCAACTCACTGAATGTGTGGCTGCACAGGATTTGCTCTCACGTGCTTCACATTGCACTTCGTAAAGAGGTTTTGTTAAAATGAGGCAAAGTTTGCTGCTTTTTTGCCTCACTTGCCTGAAAAGAAGCACTGACTGGGGGTGTGGGGTGCTCACGGAGAGCAGAGATGTGTGGAAGAGTCAGGCAAGGCTGGTCCGTGGCTACAGGGCTCAGAGTGCACTGACTTGCAGAGGCCCAAGTACTTGAAGAGAAACAGGTCATGGGCCCTGGCTGAGAAGATCCACCACCACCCACATCCAAGGCAAGAGTTGGTGGAAGCACCCCAGTCCTCCTTGGAGCTGGATCAGAGTGCATCTGCTGTGACAGCACAGTTTTTCCCTTTCCTGTTTTCCCCAAAGGCTGTAAGGTGTGTCACAATGTATTAATGATAACAGAGGAAAATGCTGGCACAGCAGAGGTACCTGACATAGCTGCAGCTGCACTTCTGTGACACCATTAACCCAGAAGAGCAGCTCATGAGCTCCAGCAGTGTTGTATGGCCTGTGCTGACACACCAAAGACAGCTACAATTTTTCTGTAGCATGTAGCTATACATTTCATTTTGGCACAGATAATCCCACACTGCTGTCTAGAGGGCAGATGTGAAGAATGAGACCTCTCCTTTAAGTGGTGCAGTGTAACAACAGTTCTTTATGCATCCACATTTGTCTAACAAATGTGCATCTAATAAAGACCCCGTTCCTTAACATTCATATATTGGAATTATTTCAACATTTGACATTAGAGAACAGTGCTTAATTCTTGGGGCATTTTCAGTCTTATAAGCTGAAGAAAAGCAGTCAGGGTTCTCATTCAATTTAAGCCCTACATCTGAAAAAAACCTTACTCAAAACAGTCACCAAATCCCACCACTACAAGAATTTATTCCCCTAAATAATTATGTTCCTTTGAAGACAGAGCTGGGAGTTTGTAAATCCCAGCATAGTAATTGCTCTGCTACAAAAGGCTTCAGGCTGATGGTGCTCTGCTAATTCACACACCCAGGGGTGCAAATACCTGCCCCAGAGGCTGCTTTGGGTGCCCAGCACAGTGTAGTGAAGGGCCAGTAAAGACTGCTAGAACTAAGCAGGCTCCCCCAGCCCTTCCCTTCTTTTAATCTCTTTGTATCTAAAAAAATCTTCACATATAGGCATACAAGAAAGGCATTTATATTCAAGAAAAAAAAAAGCTGAATTTACTCTACATTTTCAAAGCAGAGCACATATCATTTTCTAGACATGAAAGCTTAATAATGCCTTAATTTAAGCCAGCTGACTGCTGAAAATGTGATTGCTTATAGAGAATTAACACCACATGATAATTTGCTTTTTCCAGAGTTCATCACTTTGAACATGGAGATGAACTGAATATTTTCTGGTCATACAGAAAATGAAAAGCTTTAAAGGATTTTGAAAACCAGAATGATTTAAACCAAGACAAATGCTACCTGTTTTAAGTTTGCTTAAAGTCCTACCCTCCCACATTAAAAAAGGTTCCCTTACCCTTGATCTGAAACAGAATTGTGGCTGATGACAGCAAATACAAATATGAAAAATATTAACGTGCTACTGACTCCAGGGAAAGAAGTCTCTGATTCTTTATCGGATTTCCTGTGGTGGCTCTTTGATCAGAGAAAAAAATAAGTAAGTTATTTTAAAAAAATCTGTCATCAAGTGAATGGTACTGCTGTGATATATTGTAATAAAATTCAATTTTAAAAGGTCTTTAAAAATGGAAGAACTGAAAACAGAAATACAGGAAACGAGTATGCAGAATTCTGTGATGTGGGTGGTAAGAACAAAATGAGTCTAAGTTGTGGTGTCTGAACCTGACTACCATCTTTCCCAAAGACTGGGGGGCTGTATCTTTGTGTGTAGGCTATATTTACCACCTTGTGTTATAAGCCATTCTAGTATTACATTTCCTTTCTCTTTTGTTTGACAGATTAATAGGCTGACTCTTAACCAACAGAAGACAAAACTCTGCAAGTGTTTTCTGGAGAGCTATGGATAGAAAATTGGTTTTTTCCCTTCATACCATGGAGAAACTTCCATCCCCCAGCAGTCACCTTTTGTATTATTCAAGGCATAAGAATTAGATAATCTAAGAAATATAAAAATATGTAAATACCCAGGTGTTTCAGTTTTTTTATTTTAAGTAATTTTAAGCTGGCTTGCTCCCATTCATTGTTCTTTTATGTTACATACCCTTCCCTCATTAGGAGCCAGCCTCTATGGTACAGAATCACCCTCTGAAGGCCGAGCTGACCCGGATTCACCTCAGCAGAGGTCTGCAGCATGCTCTGCGCCATGGATACCTTGGTATAGAGTGAAAAAATGCAGCAGTCCACAGTCCACTTATGTCACTGCAAGCCTGAGGCTTTACCCACACGATCACAGGTACACAAGCCCTGACACGGCTGCCCCAGCACCACTGAATACAGGGGGCAGTCTGGCTGCTCACAGCTGTCATACAGCTGCACCATCAGGGCTAACAGCGTTGTAACTTCCTCACAGTTTGCATGTTTTCTGCAGGTTTTAGAGTTCAGATTTTCACTATGCATTCTCATAGAATCAAGGAATATTTTAGGTTGGAAAGAAGCTGTAAAAGTCATCCAGTCCAACCACCTGCAATGAGCAAAAACATCAACATCAAAGATGAGGTTGCACAGAGCCTTTCCTTATAGGAGAAATGTTCTAGATATATGCTGGCAATTAGAGGGAAAAACCTTGCATCTCTTACTGACAGGACTACACTGCTGTGCAGACAATGCAGAGCTACCAAACAGCAAGAGACACATGAATCCTATCTTTCAGTAGTTTGTATTACATAATGAAAAAAAAAAAAAAGTCTTCTATCAAGGGGATGTTCATTGCAGCCAGCAAAGTGTGTGTGTCAAGAAGATAATTTTAACTACACATGTGGCCATTAGGCAAGAAAGGATGTGGTAATATTAGACAAAATGGGAAATACATGCTTTTCTTACAAGCAGTACATGTAGGGTTTCCTTCTAAGCAGTATAAGTGAATTTACACAGCTTTGGCATATATACATACTCATTATTTGTACAATGTTTTCAGATCTCAGAAATTAATTATATGAAAGCCAGTCTTATTTGATCACAAAAGAAATTGTTCCTATTTCCACTGTGACACAGTGATAAAATTCCTAATAACTTCAAAAGGAAACGGGAACAGATAAAGAAACTAAGTGACCTTTTTACCCCACTTCCAGTTCTCACTCTTTAGATCTAATATTTATGTATGAAGATCAGCATCATGAAATAATAATACCCTTAGTGTCTGCCTAACCATGAGTTTGAATGAGTGAACAGATAATAGAACGTGTGAAATCTGCATTGTCTGCTCAGAGGGGTGGTAAGTGGAACAGCAGTGCACCCCCGAGTGGTGAGGCCAGCTGGCAGCCAGGACCCTGCACCGGTGGCCAGCTGAAAAGATGCAAACCAGGAGGATGCAGCTGCAGGCACATGCTGTCTTCCAAACTGTCCCACACACGGGGGCCTGAGATCTGGAATGAATAAAATTATTGCTTGTGTAAGCCAAATCATTAAGTCTTGACTGGGTCCCCCATGTATCTTTGTAATCTTTTTTTTTTTCCTTAGGAGTCTACTTTCCTCTGTGTTTTGTTTTGTTTTGTTTTGTTTTTTTCTTTTGGATTATACTTCTGGTATTGGTTAATTAAAAAAAGAACAAAAAAATTTAAAAAAACCCAAAAAAACCCAAAAAATCAACAACAACATAAAACAAGATCCAAAGCACCCTAAGAATTTCTGTCAAGGTGTCCAGAGCAAACACATTTTTATTAGTGTTGTGCATGGTTGTTTTCACTCACATGGGCCAAACATACAGTGCGCAGGGGAAGACTCAGTAAAATTAAACCAGAGACAAAGTAGCCAACCCTTTGCACTTTCATTTTAGCACCACTGACGACAGCAGCTCTCATCTTGCAGGAAGTGTAAGATGCTTAAGATACAGTAAGGGTGCAACCTGAGTTCATGGCTCCATCTTTGTCTTGCCTGCCATGGGTGTTGAGTGAGCCGCAGATGGTTCTTGGTCAGGCTTAGGCAGTGAGTCTGAAGGGCCTGCATGGGGTGCACACATAAGGAACTGCCTTTCTGTCTCTCCAGAGCAACAGGATGAGCTGTGGGACGACATCAAGAAGGGCCAAGAGCCACCTAATGTGCTTGGGACCAGTCTGTGAAACAGCCCATAAAACACAGAGCCTTCTGTACTGTCTTCTACCAATGGTGGGGCAGATACAGGGGCTACAGGGATCAAATTGCACCTGTTGCCTCCAGCTCTCTGTGTGGGAGCAAGCAAAGACACCACCACCACACTTACAGCACAAAGATGAGTAAGATATGGAGGAAGATGCGCTGTAACAGGAAAAATTTGCTAATGAATTATATCCTGCACAGAGAAACAAAGGCAAATTGTGGCTCCCAGTGTCATTGTCTCCTGCTCTGAGATATTTAAGGATCAACATCATCTCCTGTATGGACTATATGCACCTATACATGTATTTACCTAGTGTGCTTCCGCTCTAGTTCACAAGTGTGTTGACCCAGAAACCAGCCCAACTTCCTGGTAGTTAAATTTGCATTTAAGCAGTAAATAGGACTTCCTAATTTTTTTTTTTTTTTTTTTCATTTAAACTTGAAAGCCACCTCAAGTATCACTTTTCTGTCATCTTTATGCCAGAGACAGCTGTAATACAGTCTCACTGACATCAAATTGCACCAGAAACAATCACAGCCCACTAAAATGTTACAACCTTTATTCTTCCTTTTGAAGAAGGAAAAACATGCCCTAAGGCAAAAAAGTTTATGTAGCAGAATTCAATCCCAGACTTCAAACAGCTGAATGGAGCTGCTGTAACAAGGGATTATAATGAAACAGCTTCAGAGCCCTGGGTGTGGTGGGCGGAGGAGCAAGGGCTGCTCAAGGGAACTCAGAGCCCAATGTTTCATGTGACATTTTTCCCAGCTTCAAAGCCATAAACTAAATTGCTGTGCTGAAACCACTATGAAACAAAACAGTTTTTAAGATATGGCATCTGTATAACCGCACTTAAGAACACAAAATTTTAACAAATGTTTTCCTTAACCACTGCGTGGTCTGTTGGAACAGAATTTCACAGAGCGCCACATAGATGGCACAGACCAAACTTCATTCTTGGATTTGGTGATTCATGGCTGCTGGCACAAAAGAACATCTCACAGCCTGATTCCTAACCTATTGGTTACTCCTCTGGTCCTTCAGGACATGCAATATGCCGTATTTCCTCAGGTGCCATTTCAGACACCACCCACCATTTGATGTCTGCAGCCCACCTCCTGAGTTTACTCCTCTTGGGGCAGGGACACAGAGAGAGCTGCTGCCAGGCAGATCCAAACTACCCCTGTCCTGGCTGGAGTAGAGTGCATGTCCTGTGCCACAGCTCCTGCAGTAAGAGAATCAAGGAATAAGACAAGTTGGAAGACAGAGCAGGGAAGACAGCTGAGGACAATACAGTCTTAAGCCACTTCAACAGCAGGCACTGCCAAGCAGGCTACAGGGTATTTTCTGAGCCCCCTTCCCCTAGAGGTTTGCTTTTGATGGGCCAAGAGTGGAAACGGGAGGTATAATTTCCATTGCCTGTACAAAAATCTTTTCCAATCCCATTTAATGCCTGGCTTTGCATAGAAATCCTATCCCCTTGTACATCCATATGTTCACCATAATTAACTCTCCCACACTGGCTGGGAGCAGAATGTCACGGCACAAATGTTAATGCTGATGGGACATTATCTCCTCCTGCAGTTGCCTTGGGCTACAGGCACAAAAAAATGAGCTAGCAATGTGCTTCTGCTTCTAATACCTATGAGTCTAACCAGAAAGTATAGACAGACAGAATTTTCCAATAAAATAAGCAGTTCTGACATTTAAATATCACCTTTAAGTTACAAATGACTGACTAAAACAACAAAAATATGTTGGGCAGTAGTATATTTAATAAAATAGCAACATTTTGTGCTTTAAGTTTCCTGGCCAGGAAGAAGATACAACATTGTCTTCTTGGACAAAAAACTGGAGCATGTGCAATGGACCTTTTAAAAATTGACTGCAATTAATGGTTACTGATGGAAAATCTTACTTTATATGGTGGGGGGAGTTATGTATTTGTTGCCTTAAATACCAAGTGGCTGATACGTTTTTTAGAAAACTAGTTCTCTCTTCACTCCAAGTTGAATGCCCAGCAATGGGAAGAGAAGGGAGAGGCAACAGAAGTTCTCTCCTGGCTCCCAAAGACCTGGGATGTATGATGGGTCCTGTCCCCGCCACAACACAACCCTTGCACAACCACATATGTACAGCAGTCAAGCTCCTGCTATGAAGAGAAGTTATTTCAAACAAGGACTACAGATTAATAGTTTCAGACAAAATCTAGATCAAGTAGAACAGCCTCAAAATAAGAGCCCTTCTCATTATGGTTTTGATCAATCCAAATCAAAGTGCTCTGTTCGTTTCTGGTTTGGAGGGTAAAATCTAGCATTATGAAAACCAATACATAAAGAGGGAGGTCGGCCCTCTGTTGCTGTCTTTGAAAAAATCTCCTGCTGACTCCAGTGGCAGCTGGATCAGTTAAGTTTTTAAATACATAAAAGAGATCATTCACCCTAACTGAAAATCCTAGGGATGGTGGCTTATGGTCTTATTCTTACTATCAGCAATTTGGCTTGCAGCTGCCTCCAAAGTACTACTTTGAATATTTTATGCAGACAAGCAACAAAAAAATATGATGGAGTAGAAGCAGAATTCAAGATTTTAATGAATCAGATATAACGTCTGAGGCAGCGCAATGGAAATGATAGAAACTGAGTCACTGAACATATGGTGCGTCATATTTCAAAAGAATTCATTTGGAGGATCTCTGAATGAATCAGTTATTTTGTAAATAATAATACAACCTCTTCAGTACGTGATCAGAGCTGTGAGCAACTCAGCACCTCTGCATTTTCTCTGTTATCTCCTCAGTTTATACTAAGCAGAGTGGAGGTGATGCAATCAGTTTTCCAGAAACAAATTCTATTAGGAAAAATCACATGACAAGAATAACAAGTTAACAAGCTGTTTGCCAGCTCAAAACCCAAAACATGCAGCCTACTGGTTCATTTCTGTTCTAATGGAAATCCATTTATAAATATTTATTTTCACATTCCAAGTCGGAGCACAAAAACCCTGTCCTGGACATTAGATCCAAAATCTCGACTCTTCTATGGTCACGGCCAGGCTGTAGGCTTTATCATTTCTACAGACTGCTGCTTTCACTGTGCTTGAACCACAGAGCTACCAGATAAACAGGCTGAGACAGACCCCTCTGCAGATGACCTTGGTGGCAGGCAGGGAAGGCCTTATCTCTCTCTGCAGGGCTTTTACTAGTTCTAACTCATACTGCCAAGAGCCCCTGTGACATCAGGGTGCAGTGTCTGTGTGGCCCCAACCCTCCTCTCTCTCCCCAGGCAGGTCTTCCCATTTCTGATTCACCTCACCATCTTCCCCCTTTCATCTTGCTGAGTTTCTCATTCTTATTCCCAGGGTACCCTCCAACACCTTTCCACTCACACTCCTTCCCTCCACTCCTCTCTGCACACACGAGCACCCTGCAGCCCTGCTTTGCACCCTACTTTAATGTTGAACTGAATCCTTAATGCCACCACCGTGGTCTTTTTTCAGTCAAACTTTCTGACCATTGCCTCACACTGGAAGGAGGAGCCTCACCTGTGTTTCAGGATTGGCTCAAAAATGGAATGCTTCATCCCAAGTGCTACCCTAAAAATCCAGACCAGATTATCCTCCACTTAGTTTTCTGGAGACAAACACTTTGACAAAAGACTTTTACAAGCTGCCATCATTCATGTTTCTTCATTAGAGGGATGAGAGAAACAATATGAGAAATTCAGACTTCACTCGGCCCTAAATATTGGTGGGCCAGGTGAAAATGAAGCTTAGCCATCTCCTTTTTGTTTTTATTAACAAAACTCATCTTTCCATTTCAGTTTTTGGAATTGTGTTCCTGCCTTTATCTTTGCTCTATTCTTTTAGAAAAGATGTTCTATAAATCAGATCAGATTTTGGCACATTTGTGGCTGCTGGTTTAAAAAAATACAGGGTTTTCATCATTCCTACTAAGATTTCTGTCAGAAATAAGCAGCCCCTTTGTGAAAAAAACCCTGCACTAAATGTTGTCATGAGCATTAGGTAAAAGTAACAATTTACCTTTTTTACTAACCTATTTGGAGCAATATTAGTGATAGACGTTTAAAACACAGAGCAATTACGGAGTGATCTCTCCTGCTTTGGCCTAATCTGGAGCCTCTAAATACAGAAAGATCCCTTTCAGGGCTCCTAATTGCCAGAAACACTTCTGCAAATTGGAATTTGATAAATCAACAGTTTAACAGATTCTGAAAATCTTGGGCACTCTGGGCAGCCTTTGCAGGGTGCACTTTCCAGGTACTTTCCTTACTGGTGGTACCAAACTAGGAAACAGGCACAGTGGTACAATAGGAGCTGACATAGCTGCAAATCACTCTTACAAGGTGATGGGAGCCACTCAAAAGACACCGCTTAAAGGTGAGCGCATTAATTGAAAACAAACAAACAAAAAAAAAGGAAATAAACAAAGAATTGGCAAACCAAAATGTTTTCAAGAATTGGCAATTTATTATAGCTGGAAAACATTTGCCTTTTTTTTTTCTGTTTCAAAATAATGGTCAGATGTGGGGGGCTAATGGTTATAAGTACCTTCATTTTCCAAAATGAGACTTCTTTTCCTCAGGACTATAAATTATAAGTGCAAGACAGAGAAAATTAGGTGTAATTAACTCTCATTCTAAAAACAAAGGCCTTTTCCAATTAAAGAAGTTCAGGTGGAACAATTGAATCCAATAAAGAAATAACAGTGTTAGAAAGTTATCCTTTTCCTTAAAACAAATCTCATGGAAAACCTGGCATTTAAAATACAACAGTGGAAAAAAAATAAGACAAGCAAAGGCTGAAGAGACATGAAAAGAACTATCAGGTTTCTCTGATGTGTGCTCTCATATGAAGGCATTTTTTAACAACCACTTTCCATTTTTGACTTGCATGTGCAAATCTTAGAAACATATTAGGGTTTTTTAGATCACTTCTCAATGGAGTATTGTCGAATCTATAACTGTAAGACTATCGAGTTTGTTTATAAAGTCAGCACGTCTGGGTACTCTGGGTTCCAGGCTGAGGTATTCTATACTGCTTAGATCACTATGCCATGATGCAGTTTTCTTCACATCTGCATTCAGCAAAGACAAAATATTGTCTTTATTCATAGCTTTGGTTAAATGCCAAAGTTGTGGGTCCAAACCCTGTACGGGCCATTCACTTAACAGTTGGACTTGGATGGTCCTTGTGGATCTATTTCAACACAGAATATTCTGTGATTCTAAGACTCTTAGTTAGGTAAATCTTTGAAGTTTTAAGCTTGCAGCTATGTAATTTCCAGCATCAATTTGCTAAACCGTGTATGCTATAGGTCTTCTAAATCCTACACTTTTCATTCACTAAAAACACAAGTTTCTCTGACCAGAAAAGTATGGGTTTTTAAATTCCAAAAATACATTTTTTAGGAGATGATGTAAGGAAAGCATAAATAACTTTTTCCCCCTAATATTTATTCATGGAAGTTTGATAACTACATCTTTATTCACAGCATATCATTGTGATTTAATAGTATTTTGCCATTAAAACACCCAGCAAGTTATTATTTTATCTTCTGAGTTTGAAAATATTCAGCTTTAATGAAGAGCTTGTTTGCATTTCAAAGAAAAAAATTTACTACAGTTTTAGGTCTCTTCTCTGAACTGGCTACTGTTTTGCAGGGCTTGATCTGCTAGGCCCTAATTTGTTGTCCCATTTTCTTCAGAGAAGTAAGGCCTGTTATTTGAGGGAACTACCCAGGCTTGCCTCAGTGCTTACCAGCCATCTTTAACCATGTTCACTGTTAGTTTCACCATAAATCACTACTAAGAATAAATTTAAAATACATAGTTATAATGCACGACTGCTACCGAGGTGCTAGAGATTCCTCAGATGTCAAAGGAGACACTGTGTCTTCAGCTCTTGGCAGTAATCTTTGTGTTGGGGGACATGCCACCAGACACCATTTTTATTGAGATTGGCAGGGTCTTAGATTTGCTCCTAGCTGGTTTGCGAAAGCAAATCCGTTCCTTGGAGGAGATTTTGGGGATGAACATTAGAGGATAAAGCCAGTGATATTACCCTCATGCACACAGGGCAGTAGACACATAGAAGGCTGGGCTCAGCAATGCTGCCCTGTTACTTCTTACTAAGAAAAGTGCATATTCACTTCACATCCAGCTTATACATGGAGATTTTAATCAAAACTACCATGCAGATAAAGCCTGAGAGGGAGCAACCATTGAAAAATATTTGTAGCTCTGAATAAGAGCTTTTGTACAAAGACTACTTCGATTTTTTTGCAGATTAAATTATATCAAAATCTATCACCAACTACTATGAGTTTTTGCTTCCCACAAGATATTAAATATTGTAGGGCTTAAGTGACCATGTACAGTTAGCCTGCTTTTGTAAGATATTGTGTTACCCAAAAATTATGAGCCACATAGTATAGATTATAAATAGTATTTCCTGGTAGTCGGTAGAAATACATCAGCCATCATTCTGATTTCTTGAAAGAGGAAACAGATGAAACCTTCCTAGTTCAAAATTGTTTATGAAATCAATTTATTTGAAAACTACACATCTTATTGAGCAGAAGCATAAAGAAGAAAATTTGGTACAGTCCTCATTATCATTAGTCAAATGGAGATGTCTTTTGCTCTTTGCTGTAAATACTGAAGAGATGGATAATCACAGCTGTGGAGCACTGAGTATATTAGCATATCTATGGATATCAATGCAAAGAGAAAAAAACTGTATTTCAGTTCTCATTTTCTGTGTATTATGAGAGACACACTAGGATGCAATATAGAAAAGTAGTATATCGAGAGCACTGTACATGGAAGGTACTCCTCTCCTTTACAGGAGGTACAGAAGAACAGGTACTCCTCCTGCTCAAACCAGTGTGAGTTTGTTTTTCAAAAGTATGTAAAAAGAGCAAGCTGAACCAAACAAGACAAGGTAATCAGCCTACACAAGCGAGAGGTGTGGAGCTGCTCTAAGTTGGGTGATACTCCTTCTGCCCACAGTCACCTAAAAGGTAATTGTCCAAGTTTGACAGGCTTGCCAAGGTTTCCTCTGCAGTTAGTGAAATGGGATGTGAATCTCCAAGGGCCTGTTCAGTCCATGTATCTTAAGAGGAACTAATCAACTTATCACACTGGCTTTGTGCACTGGCAACCCAGGGAGTGTTCAGATGATCTGCATGGCTAAAAGTTTTACTTTCACCTGGTCTCACTTGTTGTGCCTTCATCTCTGTGAGACCCTTGCCACTTGCTTCCTCCAGGATCACAGGGAACGTACATCCTTTTCAAATCCCTAAAGCCTTCCAGGTATTGGTTTACATGGTGCCAGTACACTTGGGGATGCTGTGTACACGACATGTGTGCTATATAAACATCTCCCAGCTCTAAAATCTGCACAGAATGGCTTTCAGAGGCTTTGGATCCTGTGCCACACCTGCAGCAATGGAGAGACACCCATTGGCTTCATCCGCTGGAGAGCAAGCCCGGATGAGAAGGAAATCCTGAGGGTTATCCTGCACCCTAATAAAGCGGAACATCCGGCCTATAAAAGTATGCATTGCTTTTTTATAACTGCTTCATCATGTTTTTTTTAATTATCAGGATTATAAGGGTACTTCAAAAAATTTTTGCACCTGCCCATCATAATCCCCTTAAGTGTACTACCTCACGTTCCAGGGATTGGAGGAATACATATGATTTAGGGAAGCTTGAAAGTTTGAATAACTTCAAAGTGACAGAATCCTTTTTTTTTGCAGAAAAAAACTATTGATTCTGTAAGGGGGGGGGGAGAGGGGGGAACACAAAACATTAACACAAGAAATCATGGTTTAAAAATTAAGTTCTCCTTTTAAAAGTTCAAAATGCGAATGTGATTATTCAATGTCATCTTTAAATGAGATCTTAATGTATCCCAAAACAGATGGTTCACTGTTAATGTTTCCTGTACCTAAAATGATTTATTCAGTATCACAAAAACAACAACTTTCAACAGCTGCTGAAAATAAATACTCATTATAGCAGGAAGACATAACCACTCACTATGCCCCAAAATCATTAATAAGTCAGCATGCACATTCAGAGACGACAGCAACAGTCACAATAAATGGTACCCTGTTTTGTGTGTGTGTTTTTAACTAAACAGACTTTGCCATCTGTGGTTAATTATTCTGGGATCATTGCCATTATTTTATTCAAGATTTGCTATCTGGTTTTAATAAATTAATGAGGTGTTAGAAAAATCCTTATGTGAATGGAAAGAATGCATCACCACTGTTTATATAGCAGTCCCAAAATCCCAATATCAGATGCTCTTCCTCTCCTTAGAAGACATCATAAATGACCACTAGCACACCCTGCGCTTAATTACCCTACTAACCCTCCTCTAGAAAACAATGTATGCTTATGCTCCCCGTTTCAGCTTTCCCAGACAGACTGTTCCAAGTTAAGTCCTCAATACTGGATGTCTGTCACAGTCTTTCTAGAATTTCTCAGTAAAACCAGCAATTTTTGTTTGAGAAGGGAGGTCAGGGTAAAAGAAATGACTAGAAATTGGTGAATCCTTCTTGGAAGACACCTAGGATCGGAGCCACATATGAGACAGAGATAAAGAAGAGAGGATCAACCTTGATTATTTAGAATGTCTTTGCAGTTCACACAAAAATCTGTCCAGGCTGGAGCAGCTTACACACCAGAGACTTGCTGATAAGCCGTGGCTGCTCAGAGCTCCAGCTGCTGCCCCAGGAGCAGCTGACTTCTCTGCAGCCTTCTACAAGGCTGGGACAGGGCGCTGCCTGGTCTGGCTGGGGTATTGGACTCTCAGGCATCAGGCAGAGGTGGTAGTCACCAGTGGATCACCTTGCTGATCCTCACATGAACTGGAAGAAGCCAGGTTTGGACCAGCCAGTAGGAGAGGCCCCATCAGATGAAAGGCAGGAGACGTGACCAGGACCGGGACTTCTTCCCTGCTTTGCCAGGCCATTTCCATGTCTGACCTGTTAGACATCCCAAAAAGAGATGTAAATAAGGCTGATCCTAGAAAAAGGAGCCTCATCGGGTCTTCAGCTTCAATGAGGATTCAGAGCACCTGGGCTCTCAATACTAGAGAAGGTTGAGTGTCTGGGCCAAAAGCAGGGTATGTTGTCTTGTAATTAAAGGTGATGATTTTGTTCTGCATGTGCTAAATAAGGCTGCTCAAAACACTGTTCAATTTGGTATACCTTACATTGTAAATATTTAACCTTGCAGCCTAGGTATTTCTTAATATCTCCTTTTTACATAGGTTTTGTGTCAGTGCACTATTGTATATAGATAAAATGGAATATACATCAATCTACTACTATCTAAGTACTAATAACTGAAGTCAATGGCATTGCCTGGGGAATGGATTATGGATAACAGAGTTGGTGGCCCAAGGAGGAGCTGAGAATTATTAGCAAAGCATTAATTACCTGAGAAATAGTGTGGAATGAGGTTGTAATTTCTTTAGCAGGGATGGCTGTGAAATTTAACTTTGGGGGTCTGGTTGCAATCTGTAAAGCACGGACAGAGGAGAATGAGTCCTCCTTCTAAGCTTGGTGCTATGAGAGCACAGAGGTCTTCCACTATTAAGCAGAAAGCAGCAGGAGGAACTAAACTTTTTGATCAAAAATTATTAGCATGTCATTCAGTCAGATCACTGTGCAGAACTGAACATCCCACTGAAGCAGCAGCTTTTCTCAGGCTGGCTCAATTTCATGTAATCCCCTGAATCTATTCAATTAATACCAGCTGTCAGATATTTTTCAATGTGGTTCTCCTCTCTACTTGCTCTTTTTATACTTGAGCTTAAGCACTGTGCCAGCTAGGGTATTGCTTACAGAAAATATTTTTGCTTTGTACCTTAAATTAGTCTGAGGCAAACAATGTCAAACCAGTACGTTGTTCCACGTCATGGGGTTGAGTTGTATAATCTGATGGGGAAAACAATAGTCCTTTTTTTCAAGTTAGCAGTGGAGAGCGATCAACCCAAACTCTTGGAATGTCTTAATGACTTGGTGTAACAGGAATAAATGCCATATACATGCTACATTTGGAATGTTGTGTATTTTATACAGTGCTCATAATGATCCTATCTAGACCAGTATACTGCAACAACATTTTCCAGAATGTCAGGACTAGAAATTTACTTATACACGCATGCGTGTACACATACATACATACACACACAGAGGAAACAGTTGTTTTGCTGTAATTCCTAGATTTCTAGTGATTCTATACACAGCATGATTTAGAACAAAATAAGAACAAGCAAATAATAATAATAAAAAAATCTCAGACATGTTGAAAAAGCTGGGTGGAAAGAGAATCTTTGCGAAAGTGGTCTTTGTGGGTGAAGCCTGGATGTTGCCATTGTCAAACAGGGCTTTATCCTTGCAGCTGAAGGATCCAGGTACTACATGAGACAGGTGGAGGTTATGCAGCCAGGGGAGGTACATAACACAGTTCCCCTGCTCCCCCTCTCCCCTCCTACATGAGCATAAATCCCAATTTACTAACTTTATGAAACAAAGCACTGCACATAGCTAAGTCAAATTTTTATTCTGTGGATAAAAGCAAAAAGAATAAATCTTGAATAAGAGGAAATGTAACAGTCTTATCTGAGGTTTTGACAGCCTTTCTCTCAGAGACGACCACACAACCTTATTGTCATAAGCCCTGGCCAGGGCTGTGATGAAGCCTTTCTGCCACAGACACCAACAGCAGTGCTTTGTTGTGTATCACTGTAAGGGCAGGTTGTGCCCTTCCCTGGCTCGTATCACTGCAGAAAAGAAGTGCTGTTCAAAATTAAAGATTCACATGAGCCCCTGTGCCCCCAGAGTGCAGCAGCTGAGTCCATGGGCCTGAGTGAGTCCTATACAAGCAGCAGAAGGAGCTCTCCCATAGGAAGCTTATGTCCTCTCTGTTTGTTACATACAGCAGAAACCCCAGGCAGCTTCAGTGATGAGCTGCTTTCTGCTACTGCAGCAGCAGGTAACTCTTTCTATGGCAAATCTGACAGCCTTCTGTGATGCCATGACAGGATGGGGTGATGACAAGAGAGCAGTGGATGTTGTCTACCTTGAATTCAGCAAGGTTTTTGACACTGTCTCCCATGACTTCCTTAGAGATAAGCAAAGCATATATGGGTTAGATGAATGGACAGTGAGGTGCATCAAGGATTGGCTGAATGGCAGAGCTCAGAGGGTCAGGATCAGGGGAGTAGAATCCAGTTGAAGGCCTGTAGTCAGTGGTGTTCCCCAGGGATCAGAACTGGGTCCAGCCTTATTCAACCTTTTATCAGTGGCTGGGGGGAGTGGCTGATACACCTGAAGGCACTGCTGCTTTTCAGCTGGACTTTGACAGGCTGGAGAATTGGGATAGAGAGAAACCTAATGAGGTTCAGTAAGGGTAAGTGCAGGGTCCTGCCCTGGGGAGGAATAACCCCAAG